>CATQJL010000112.1:60491102-60697773 GCA_958299035.1 Cylicocyclus nassatus | reverse complement strand
TAGAAATAAGATGAAAATAGCTAGTTCCAACTTACATCTAACGCAGAAAAACAGCCTTTTATTACTGTAAAATTACGGTAAGAACTTCCAGCACATGGAGCCACTGCGACATATGCCGTTTGAAAGATCTTCTCCAAAAACATTTGTACGTTTTTGAGAAACATTGGAAACATATACGGTTTACTAGTACAACTCACGAATAAGGCCTCATTAAACACTTACGTTATATTCAAAGCCACACCTCAGAAAGTCAATGTAATATTTTCGGCTCCTTGGTTTCCTTTGACAGGCAAAATATGGACCTCAACGTCTCATATTTTCAGTTAGTCCTGAGTGCTCATAATCAGTATCATCAAGCCATTTCAAAGTTCCCAAAGAAGTGGTTCTGATACGCTTTCTTGAGGGGTTAGGTGGCAATCGTAGCTGTTGTTTCATAATAGCAAAATGAAACAAATCACCAACAATAAACTAAGAAATCCAGCTAAAGAGTGAACTACCTGTTTGAGATCTGTTTATGACTTCCATGGGGGCTGTCTGCTTGGGGCACCACGCCGAATTGAATGGGACCTCTTTCCACCGATTTCTAATTCGTAATCTCTGTTATCAACATATTTTTTTACTAAGTGATCTAGACAAACCGTTGTGTTACAGTCCAGAATATCCAGAGCCCAGCAAGCCAGAGCTTTTCAAAGGTTTCTTGAAAGGCAGTATCTAGGGTTGCCTCCACTATAATATTTGGCGGATGACTTGCATTGTTGCCGCCCCTGTCGTCCGCCATATACAATACCACCCGTAATTTGTGAAAAAAAATGGCGGCAGCGCCGCGTAAGTTAAGTGCCGCCGCCATTTTTTTCACAAATTACGGGTGGTATTGTACAGAGTTAATTTTGTGAAATGACTAGACATTTCACAAAAGCGCCCCATTTGCGCTGCATGAGCAGTGTCTTAGTCAGGCGTTCAAATCAGCTTACACATGCTGTCCCTCTATGCACATAGTTGTCTGAAGCTAAATCGTGAATATCATCGAGAGGATGGCGCAGTAAAGTTAAGCTTACATTCTTCTTTCTCAAGTACCGGTAGAAACTGTTACTCCTCGGCCTGATGTGCGTTTCATATTTTATGGCTGCTACTATTAGGTTGTTAAATAATTCTTGTTACACTTTAATTCCTTAAGATGATAAGTCGTGAACTTCAAAAGTTCAATGGCGTCCCAGGATACCGTTTGATAGAGAGAAGCAAGCCTACAAGAGGTGTACAAAAGTTTAAACCAGCTTCGACTCACCGCAAGTTTGCATCCGGAGTCTGATTTTTACTGAAGGCTCAGAAAATTAGGAGAAATTCATGTCTTCGTTTAAAAAATCCTCCGCATCTCTAACTTGTTTATACAGATTGCACACCACATCAGACACACACATGTACCGTTTACTCTTCTCTTATCTATTAGGTTGTCAAGAAAACAATGTCGTTTTTCATAGCAAAGCCATAAGACAAACCCAAAAAACAATTTGAGGGGTATCATTCGATAGAGCAAAGGAAGCTCTACAAAATGACATCCGAGCATTGGCAGAACTCGTTTCTCAAGCAAAGTTCAGAGCCTAAACATATGAGCAACTCGTAGTGCCAAAAATTGGATTTTCGCCCTATCAAATCCTGCGAACCTCTCATCTGCGCCTGCTCGTAAAGGACACATGCATTTATCCATAGGTACAATTGCTATATGTTTTTCAGGCTTAGTAATCAAAAAAATTGAAAAATGGAACATGGCAGACTCCGCCCCCAGTAGTACTGGACCCCTCCCACATATGCCTTTGTATAGTACAAAGCTTCGTAACTTTAACCGTAAAATTTTGGCCTTGGATATGCTCTAGTTCTCGAGTAATATCAATTTTACACGAAAAAATCCAAGAAAACGACATTATTTCTTGACAACCTAATAAATATTGAGAAAACGAAATCCTTCTTTTTTCATATACGAACTATACTGTTTTCACTCATGTAATTGCTTATCGCAAGCCTTAGAAGTGTAACCGTAAATTTTCAGCTTTACGCTCTAGTTTACTAAAATACCGAATTTGGCTTTTCTCACTCGGGTGTTCAATGCTGTGCTTGTAGAAAGCTGAAAATTTACGGCTATACTTCTAAGGGCACGTGGTAAACAATTACATGAGTGAAAACAGCATAGCTTCGTATTTGTGGCAACAAAAAAATTTTCGTTCTCTCGATCTAGATAAGGAAAGAATACAACAATTGCACATGAGTGTCTGGTGTGGTGTGCAAGTTTTGTGAGCAAGCTGGAGATCCGTAGGATAATCCTGAAAGGAGATTTAAATTTTCCCTGATTTTTTCAGCCTTCAGTACGACTCAGATTCCGGATGCAAACTTACGGCGAATCTAAGCTATTGCAAACTTCTATATTAGGTTGAACCGAAAGTTCTGTTTTTACCATTTTTAAAAAATCAACTCCTTTCCCTCACGGGAATTTTGCGCAACTCAAATTTTTTCTGGAAGCGAAAAACATGTGGTTTTCAAAAATTCCCTGATACTTTACAGCATGCTCAAATTGCAGAGATAAAAGTGAAAGAACGAGATGATCCGAAACTCGGAACTTTTAAGCAAAAATTCTAAAAATCTAGAAACTGTGCGATAAAATCCAGAACAGCCATCATCCTAACATTTCTTATATTTTGTCACTAACTGAGTCAAGTCTGTGCTGATCGAGCTCTTCTTTCAAAAGTTATGATTTTTTGAAAAAAATGCCGAGAAATCGATTTCTTAAGAATTCGTAGGATTTTGATTTTTCGGCATTTTTTTCAAAAAATCATAACTTCTGAAAAAAGACCTCGATCAGCACAAACTTGACTCAGTTAGTGATAAAATATAAGAAATGTTAGGATGATGGCTGTTCTGGATTTTATCGCACAGTTTCTAGATTTTTAGAATCTTTGCTTAAAAATTCCGAATTTCGGATGATCTCGTTCTTTCATTTTTATCTCTTTAACCTGAGCATATTGGGAAGTTCTCAGGAAACTGCTGGAAACTACATGCTTTACGCTTTCTGACAAAATTCTAAATGCGCAAAATCGTTGTGAGGGAAAGAAGTTATGGTTTCTTGAAAATAGTGCGACAGAACTTTCGGTTCAACCTAATATAGGTTGTCCCGAAAGTTTTGTCCGTTTTTTCAACTTATCATAAAAATACGTGGAGCAAAAATAGGGAAACGCTCTAAGCACTACCCGACGCATCTTTTTCTCCTCTTTCTAACTTTCAAGCCCTCATGCCGATTACTGTTTTGCTCACTGAAATAAACGCCGAAATTTCGAACCCATGGTTTTTACTATGTCCAAGTTTGACAATTTTTCACAATCCTTATTTTCAACTTTTAGAAGACCTTTGATAGCCCTCAGATAGAGCAAGCAAAGGGCAATGCAATGCATTTATTTGGCATATCTAGCTGGCTTTTCAATACTTTTAAAGATAATTTTTTCAAAAGTCTTCACTTTTGCGAAGTCCTAAAATGCAGAAACGCCTCGAACACTAACAAATCATCGGATTTTGAAGCTTTCAAAAACCGATTACGATTATTCACTATTTTTGCGAAGGCAATAAGCGTTTACCGCTTCGAAATATAAGATTTTGCATTTTACGTGTACACGCTGGGGTGAGGTCAAATTCAAGAATTATGAAACTTTTATTGCCAAAGACCCCGCAAATTGGAGAGAAAATACATTCACTGGAAAGACGAGGAAAAGCTGCATCGAATAACACCTTAGTTGTGCGCCGTTTCATGATCTCTGGCTTTTGGGATCATCAAAAGTGGAACTTGATAGCATCAGAAAAATAATTCTAAATAATTTTCAAGGCTGGCTATAGATGCCGCAAAATTGCATTATATTGCCCTTTGTTTGCTCTATCTAATTGTTGCCAAAGCTTTTCCGAAAGTAAAAAATAAAGATGGTGAAAAATTGCCGAACTTGGACATAGTAAAAACCATGGGTTCGAAATTTCGGCGTTTATCTCAGTGAACAAAAGATTAATCGGCATGGAAGCATGACAGCTAGAAAGAGAAGGAAAAGATGCGTTGGATAGTGCTTAGAACGTTTCGCTACCTTCGTTCCACGCGTTTTTATGACATGTTGAAAAAACGGACAAAACTTTCGGGACAACCTAATATATCATCTCATAGAGCTTGCTTTTGCCGTATCAAATGGTATCCTGGAGCCCTGCTAAATTTATGAGATGTACGACTTACGTCGTAAGAAGTTAAAGCGTAACAAGACTCATGTAACAACCTAATATTAGATTGGCTAATGAATATGTTCGTTTTGACTTCATAACGATTTACGTAGCAGCTCTTCAGCGAAGATTTTCTGTAAGAAGAGAGGAGTTCAAACCTTTACTTTCAAATATTGAGTAGCACAATTTTCTTTTAACAATAAGTGAACGTTATGCCCTTATATGGTCAGACTTTTAAAAAATCGCATTGTTGATTTTTTAAGTTTCGCTCTCAGCCTGTAATGGATACACAGGCGAGTATAGTAGACGTCATCCGTCTAGTCACCTCGGTGCGATGTGTGTTACTGCACACAATTTTGAAATCCCGGATGAGGTGCTGGGTTCGTGCCGTGTCGTATTTGCACCAAGTGCGCATAAGACTAAAATTCGAAGGCAAATTTTGTCCTTTTTTTATTTCGGTGTTTTTTTTTTGTTTTTTAGCTGCATGGGCGTCTAGTTTTCGATGACTTGTTATCTTTATGCTGTGCGCTGCCGTTTTAGATCGCATATTTCAAAATTTTTCACTTTTGCTTTCAGATAAGGGAGGCAAATGGGCAATCCTGCAGGATTTCAACGTAAGTGCGCTTTCTTTAGTATTGTCGGATGTAGAAAAAGTAGAGTTCCTCTTAGGCAATGCGAGTTTCAACTTCCTTCTGACTGATATCGAAAATTTTGTTTCTTGTGCCGAATTTTCAATGAAAAGCTTTTTCTGAATTTGACAGTAGCATTGCAGAGACGCAAGATGATAGTAAGTTGAGTATTTTACGTTCGTTCATGACTTGTCCTGTTTTGCTCGTACTTTCTCGATTCTTTTGCTATCACATTCAGTTTTTTTTTCATTATATCTTTCCTTGTTCCCTCTTCTTTCGCCATAGCGTTTCCGGCCAAACCAGCTCGCAGTCGCAGCTGCGGATTACAATTGTACGGGGGCTTTCAATCTGAGTGTCACGGTCGGCGGGACTTTGTCGTTGCGTGTGTGTTGTTGTAGTTTTGCTTTGTTGTTGTTGCCGTTGTTTTGCCGTGGACCCGCACCGTATGTTGTTGCTTTGTCGCGGCGCCGGCCGTGACACTCAGGTTGAAAGTCCCTGTATCATCGACTCCATGATTCTTGTATAGGCGGGCTTCCGCCAACCCAAAGCGTAGCGGTTTTTGATGGCGAGAGGGGACGAAAAACAATGCTATGACGTGAAGTTCCAACAAGTTTATCCTTGAAATCAGGGAAGGTTTACAACTCGCCTCCACAAGGAGATCTGGGAGTTAAACACACTACAGCCAGACAACCGAGGAGATGAGCGAACAGGACATATCAAAGGAACAAAGAAGGGGATTCGCACTTAACTTACCATCCATTCAAATATCTTTGCGATGCTGAATAAGATCCACGCAGTTCACAAATATCGCATCAACGGTAAAAATTTCTGCTTGAAGGCTTGAAGCAATCCTGTATTTGAAAATAACTTCTCATTGAGAATTCGGCACAAAAAAACAAAATTTTCGATATCAGCCAGAAGGAAGTTGAAACTCGCATTGCCTAAGAGACACTCTACCTTTTTACATCCGACAATACTGAAGAAAGCACACTTACCGTGAAATCTTGCAGGATTGCCCATTTGCCTCCCTTATCTGAAAGCAAAAGTGAAAAGTTTTGAAATATGCGAATGCGTCGAATTATATTTGCGTCGAATTTTAGCATGGCACTTGGTGGAGTACGGCACGGCGCGAACCAAGCACCTTATCCGGGATTTCAAAATTGTGTGCAGTGACACACATCGCACCGAGGTGACTAGAAGGATGACGTCTACTATAACTTAGTGGTTAAACTTAGTGGCTTACGACATGAAAATGGTTCAAAATTTCACAATTTAATTTTTGTTTACTGAACCCACATTTTGGAGTTAAGTTCATCCGTTTTTCGAAGTGGGAAAATTTAAGGAAAAAATCTGACCACTCTTCTTCTTTGCATTATCTCGTTACAGAAAACTAGTTTGAAAAAACAACGTTATCCATTCGATTCTCCTCGATTTGCTCTTTTTAGTGGTATCATAATCCTCACAAAACTTGATTTGTGATATTTCTAGAAACCGTTAAAAACGACCAAACTCATTTTTTAGCCGACTCAATTTATATTCGAACGCTTAGAACGCCACGCATCAGATACAGTAAATAGTCGTGACATAACAAGACAAGTACTCATTACATCACTCAAACCTTGAAATACATTGAAGGTGAAGTAAGAATTCAACTTGTGTATACAATGTGCTTATTGACGACGAGCTCATTGTTGACATAAACTCAATCTTTCCATGCACCCTCATTTGCCATCTAAGAGTTCCTTCATACTAAGCCGCAGGACGCGGCAGCCTGCCGCATACGCCGCAGCACGCAGCGTACGCTGCTCGCAGTGAAATACGCCTCCATGGCGGCACAGTCTGCCTATGAACACTCGGAAAACACAGGGAGTAGCGTATATAGAAATACAGTGATAGACAGAGTGTGCTGCCATAGGCGTATTCTCTCCACGACTGCAGTAGCGTACGCTGCGGGCTGCGGCGTACGCGGCAGGCTGCGGCACACGCGGCGCACGCGGCATGCTGCCGCGTCCTGCGGCGTAGTATGAAGGAACCCTAAAATGCTTATGAAAACAGATTCTGAAGAGAGTGCAATTTACACTGAACAATGTAGCTATCGTAATTCTGTCTTCAACAATACACAAACTCGTTCTGCATAAGTCAAACGTTTGCAGAGTCTAAAGACAACACGAAATGCAGTCTCAGCGACCTTTACTTCTACGATTCATTTCAACTTTCGATTCCGACGGACCATGCGAAGCTGATTGTTGGGGAAAAGATTAGGTAAGGACTGTTACATATCAGGGCTTTCAATTATGTGTGCATTATTTGATCATTGGTAACTCTCTTGCCACCATAAGTACACATACATATTCGTTAACTTCTTGTAGCTGTGAGGGCTCACATCACAGAGTATCAAGTTACAACTTTATTACAGCGAGATTAAAGACTTTTAGTACATCAACATCATGATTCAACCGCTTGAGAATTTTGAAAAAACAGATACAAGTGTAAAGAAGTTCTCACAAACGTTGCTTTTGTAACTGATCAGTCATTGTGTCATTAAACGTGACACAGTCTTCTTTTGGAACTCTCTTAGCGAGGAAAGGTGTTCGTTCAAAATAGCCTCTCACTATAGAAGCGAGGGATCGATTGTTCTTTTCACCTCGTACATTTATGTCGCGGACTAGGGTCCTCAGCTCCAGGCGTCAGTGGTAAGTTGCTTTCCTGCAGCGACGAGGGGGAGCTGAGGACTTTATCTGTGAGATGAAGTAACGACACGCCGGGAAAGGTACTTAGCTTGTGCCACGCTCCTAAGGCCAGCCACAACACGGATACACTAGGCTAGTTAGAGGCCCTAGGCTACCAACCTACCTCATAATCTCAACTGCCAGCTATCTCGAGCCGTTCCATACATCGTCGCCAGTTGTGGATCATTAGTAATTCGGGCATTAGCGGCACTAGGCATTCCACTGTCCTGCCACGCCTTCCTACAGATGGATCCTTCCGGAACGTAAGTTTACAATGAACATAAATAGCACGCTAATATCCTGGGGCTAAGGCTTAACTTAAGGCCCAAGACTCTAGTCAATACACTACGACTCTTTAGTGCCCACCGTTTATCCAGAATTACCAACCAACACAGAAACAACCAATGGACTGAGAGTACCGGCCAAGATGTTACCGAAAGGCCGGTGGAAAAAACCCCGGGTGTGCTCCCCTGCCATGTGGCAAGCAAGAAGCACATATCCGGGTTACCAACCACGAGACGACGAGCCATTCCTCCATGCATGGTGATGGTCTTCGCGCGAGCTGAGGGAGCGGCGTTGCTTGATCGATCGATAGTGGAGTTGAGCTGTAGCCGACCGCTTGCTAGTAGACACATGTGACTAGGGGCTAAGCATTACGTGACTTTCTGAAGGTAAGCTGCGGTATAAGCGAGCGAGAGGGCGGGGTAGCGCGCGAGGACTGGTTTTAGGAATCTTTTGCCCACGCGGATTGCCGCGGATTGCTCTCCTTGAAGAACTCGCGCAATCCGCGACAATCTCTACATATAAAACTCAAAAATTGTCTGTTTGGAGGGTATGTGCTTTATAAAAACGCCTAAGGCTGAACTGATTGAAGACTTTGCACACAGACGTTTTTCACCCTGGAGACGGTTTTAGGCTAGTTTTCAGAAAATTTCGTCGGGTCCTTTTATTATTTATTGATTTGTTTACTGATTCCTAGAAAAATGAAAGCTTGCAGTCTCTATCAAGTCATCTCACTACAGCCATGTGAACGGGGACGGTAGATATCATTTTTACACGGTGCTTAGGCACCATGCAGTGACTCTATGTAAGTCGCTTAGTAGATCCCTCTATTCCTAACAAGTGTTTGTAAGTGTTTTCTCACACGTTGTATTCTGTGCAGGAAAGCAAGGCAAAGCAAGGTGGTCGGGTGGAGGCGAAGAGCAAGACGCGGAGAGGTAAGTCCTGCCATTTTACTCGGGAGTGTATACCGCTTGACGGTTTGGCTACCCAGTTCCGTGTGAAACCGTGTATGCCAGCTATCTTATATATAAAGCTGAATGTCTGTTTGTCTGTATGTCTGTCTGTCTGTATGTCTATCTGTACGTATGTTCCGAATACAAAATTCCATTTCTGAACCGATCCGGACCAAACTTGGCAAACATACACTTCGGACCCCGGCGGGTGTCATAGGCTACTTTTCGTCATCGATCGACATTGATTTTATCGATTTTTTGCAAATGAGCTACGGGGCTGGGAGTTGGCACAGGGGGGTAATCGAGCATGCTGATTACGAATATAATAATGACAGGGCCGGGCGGAGCCGGGTAAGTCAACTGTTAACATATAAGGGGGGGGGCTCGCAGTGCAGGTGAACAATGGCCCGGGCTGGAGAATGCCAACTATTAGGTTGTAACAGAATTAATGCAGGTTTTTCATACCTCTTTTTGAAAGGGCTGGCTCAAGATAAGTTTCCATTGTCTTAGAAAGATATGCATATCATCTGAAAGCACTCTTCTTCTAGTTTCTTGTGTATGCTTTCATTTCAAGAGTAGTGGATTTCTTGGATCTCGAGACCACGTGCTTTTGAAATCGAGAAGCTGAACTCTGAAATTTTCCCTTTTTGAACTTTTTGCTCTAAATTCACCGCGAAAAATTGCAATATATCGCAAACTGGCATAATGTTTGTATGTGACTTGTTCTACAAAACGCACATTGCAGCAGATTTTTTAAAAATTTGCTGGCTGAAAAATTTCAATTTAAACCTAAACAACCGCTGCTATCTTTCTGCGGCATATAAAAATCCCGAGTGCGAAGCAATCGGGATCTTTCGCCATGTGCAGAAACAATGGACTTAGGACATTTGAAAGCAAAAAAAACGGGAAGCTGTTACTTTCTTTGGTGGCAAAAAAATTCAAAAAACAGCAAAAAAGTACTTTTTCGCCTTTTCAGAGCACCTAATAAGAATGACTGATTACAAATTTTTTGCAATACGTTCTAGCAGAAATTTTTTCGTAAAATTCAAGCTTAACGCTGTTGCACAACTGACTATTGTCTACACATTAAGTGAAGTTTGTATCATCCTATTAAATTGTGTACTAAATTATGGTCTCTCAAAATGAAGGCTTTTCAAGAAAAATTTTGGCAGTCTTCAGGCTATAAAATTTTTCTCAGTGAAGCTACAGCGACAGAGTAGTACGTACTAATTTCCCAAAGGTTTGTTGATTGCTCTAGTTTTTATTGGAAACAAATTGACTATTTCTGTAAAAAGCTATAGTAGTCCAAACCCAAAATTTGGAAAACCTGCATTAATTCTGTTACAACCTAATAGTTTAGAATAAAGCCAGCTTCGAGATGACAGCGAAAGATTCGCCGTTCACGTAAAAATGGGAGCATCAGTAACTATCAAACTGTGTATGCATACTTTTGAAGCAGCCCGTACAGAAAACAACATCTTGTCTATGGTCAACTTTCTAATTAAGAAAGTGCGAAACAAACAAAACAAAGCAGTTTCTAATCAAAAATCTACTCTCAAAGCTGCTACGACTGATATGGTAAGCGCCTTATTCGTGTCATTGAGCACTGGAAATTTAAAGAAATACCTACACATACGTCATTTATGCATCAGCAATATCGTTTCTGTTGCATTTCATCCAAAGGCCGGATTAAAGCACTTGTGGTACTCTACAGTTGATATTTTATCCATTTCTTTTGAATCATAAAGCGCGGTTCATAATTATACGAACACCCCAAATTTCAGAATTTTCAACTTTTTTCAAGAAACCCAAAAAGCCGTTGGTACCACGCAAAAGAGCACAGCCGAAAACGGTATATGATCCAAAAGAATGGAAATCGATGTCAACCTTAGGAATGTTTTTGCGCCTAATGCGAATTTTTAGCGGTTCATAATTATAAGAACACCTCAAACAAAAATTCATTTTTCATTCAAACTGTAATTTTTCTAGTCCAAATTTTTTGTAGAGTTACAGCCGTCTGAAACAAACAAAGTCTGAAACATCTGCTGCACACAGAAGCCAGTGCAGTTCAAAAAAGAGGTGTTACTTTTTTTAGATGGCTCTAAATGCATTTGGACCTCTTTTTTTGTGGTTTACGCACTCTAATTAGTTTTTGCCAAATCTGTGAAATAAAATAAGCTTTTCGATAGGTATTTTGTTCGACGCTTGAAAAATCTTTCGTGCCGTTTTTAACTAAGTTCCAACCTTACCACAGAGTTAGCACGATTTCGAGCCTCAAAACTCAGCCTCTCTCTTGCGCAAGCATTTGATATGAAGCAGCTGCATTGTTTGCATGATGGTGTTTCTGTGCCAAAGTTTTTGGGTTTTTTGTAGAACTGGTCTTGAGGCTGTGGAGCTACAAACCAAATAAAGGTGTGATTGCAATGGTAAATGCAGTTTTGGTGAATTAACGTCTGCGTGGCCAAAACAAATGCCCAACGCTGCTGATTTTTTCTCAAATATACAGTCTTGTGAACTTCTACATACTATGTGCTTACATCTTAGTAAGGCTTCAGAAGCTGAGTTTCAAGGCTCAAAATCGTGCTAATTCTAGGGTAAGGTGGAACTTGGCTCAAAAACGGCACGAAAACACAAGGATTTTCCAAGCGTCAAACAAAATATCTACCGAAAGAGCTCATTTTATCTTATAGCCTTAGTAGAAGCTGATTAGAGTAAATTGATTAGAGTAGCGTAAACCACAGAAGAACAGACGCTTTTAGAACGCAATGACTCCAAATGCATTTAGAGCCATCTGAAAAAGGTAACACCCCTTTTTTGAACTGCACTGGCTTCAATGTGTAGCAGATGTTTTCAGACTTTTTACTTTAACTCTACAAAAAATTTGGACTCGAAAAATTACAATTTTGAATAAGAAATGGACCTTAGTTTGAGGTGTTCGTATAATTATGAACCGCTAAAAATTCTCACTAGGCGCAAAAACACTCCTAAGATTGACATCGATTTCCATTCTTATGGATCACAAACCGTTTTCGGCTGTGCTCTTTCGCGTGGTAGCCACGGCTATTCGAGTTTCTTCCAAAAAGTCCAAAAACTTCAAAAATTTGGGGTGTTCGTATAATTATGGACCGCACTTTATAGACGCACTATGCCCATCATCTCGTCCAAATGTTGATGAACTCGAAGGCAATTTGCAGAAGTGGTCCGTTGAAATTTTTGCTCATCTAAGAAGCACTGAGCTGAGCTGCGGAAATAACTACGTTAGAGCTGTAAAATACAGTCTGTACCAGCACCTCCAAAAACTAAAATAAAGTGTGAAAATTTCAACCAAGGTATTTTGAATATGAGAGCCGCAAGACATGCAGAGAGACTTCAGTCTACAAGAAAAGGTATGCCTAAAACCGAAGCAAGCAAGCAAGTAAGCAAGCTTTAAAACATTTGCTATGTCGTACAGAACTCAAAAATGTGAAAGGGATTAGATTTCGATTGACTGCAGAAGCAAGTTTGGCTTTGCACTTTTGCAGTGACAAAAACAGAGCTGTGCATTGATATGCTGTACTACACAATCTATATGACAATTTTTGAGTTATGTATATAAAACTCAAAAATTGTCAGTTTGGAGGGTATGTGCGTTATAGAAACGCGCGCCGCTCAACCGATTCGGCTGAAACTTTGCACACATATGTTTTCGACCCTTGTGCAGATGATAGGCTACCTTTTGCGGCGAATCATTGGGTCCTTCTATCGATTTATTGATTTGTTTACGTTATTTTAAGGGATTGAAGGCTTATCATGTTTAATCAAGCATTTTCCCATATTCATGTAAAGGAGGGCCGTGAAGCTCATTTTCACTTCAGGATCACGAGGATGCGGTTTCGAGCGGATGTCCCAGAGTAGGTCATTTATAATATATAAGAGGGGGAAAGGGGTAGGGCTCGCAGTGCAGGTGAGCAATGGCTTGGGCTGGACCAGGAAAGCCAACTAGTTGAACATAAAAATGAAGTGGTCACTTCGCAAATACCATTCACAGTCTTCGTCAACATTCAAAGAAGTTGCCGATTCAGTTGAGTCTATGCAGAGATCACTATTCTCTGACTCACTCTCATGTCAGTCGTTGTAGTTGTGGTGGAAATGACTCATGGGGTCAAACGTAGGGTGTGGCATGTCACACCCGGGAGGGGGTTGTTGAGGTGTGATACTGATATCAGCGATAACATGGTATTGTTAACGATGAGATAGATAGGCATCATTTTTGATCTACTATAGTATATGTACAGTAAGCATGACAAAAAAGCCCCAAAACCGCGAGAGCATTATTTTCGTACTCAGCATATCAAATAACCCTTGTGAGCCAAGTTTCAGCGAATTCTGAGGTTTTTCAACAATGGGCCACCCAAGTGAGATGGTCATTTTCGAACACGTTAACTCTGTTTCAAAAATGAGTTAACTACTTTTTTTTGCACTTATTACAAAGTACTACCACTGTTTTGCTCATATTAGGAACCCTACTTCAAACAACCTCCAATTTATGGAATCAAGAGCAAGCCAAAATCATTTTTGTTCCATCAGTTTCAATACCTCAGACTAGAGAAGAACGATCAGGATCGAATCGTTTTTTCTGTAAACTACAGGATTAAGCTATCAAACACATAATCTTGCCGCCTTCCTGCGATTTACGTAGTAACGCAGAATTAGCATGTTACCATGACCCAATATTTTCGCAGTATTTTCAATCTGCATAGATGAGGAAAAAGGACTATATCTTTCCTTAGGAAAAGCGACTTTGAATAAAGTTCTACTGTGTGGAGAATAAGACATGCAATCAACGGCTCAATTATATAGAAAGCACAGATATTTGAATGTTTCGGAGGTAAGATAATGGGGTGTGGCACAAACCCTAAAAAGGTGTGGCAGCCACGGTTTTTGGGTTTCTGCCATGCCATTAGCTCAGAGTTTAGAGTTTTAGCGAACAAAATATAATCAGGACTTATCAGCTGCAGTGTCCCGTGCACGAGCATCTCCACTCCTGCGCGGGAACTCTGCACCTCTTCCACGGACATGCTCTTTTATCATTTGCAATAGATTGAGATCTCGCCTTTCCCACGCTTGCGGTGGAAAAGTGATTAAAGAGCACGTTCGCGGAAGAGGCGCAGAGTGCAGAAGTGGGAGCGAAAGCTGGTGCACCCGACAGTGCAGTTCATAAGCCCTGCACAGGATATCCAAGTCAATTAGTTTTTGCATAAGTATTAGAGGTATACAGGGTGTCTCGCAACTAAGTACCCACTTTTTGATTGTTAATAACTCTCTTGCCACAAAGTCTTATGCTTAGCATCAAGTACCAGTCGGTAGGGTAAGCTTCAACTTACATTTGCAGTATAGAGGGAAACCCTCATCGCTCTTCATTAATGTTGTATTACCGTAAAAAATTTTTAGCATACAGCGCCATTATGAATTAAGCCGTTTCGAAAAGAAGTTTCAAAAAATTCTGAAAAGCTGTGCAGACTTGTTTCCAGACGTGTTGAGTTTCTTAAACAGCTTTTTACAAGTTTTCAAGCGTTCTAAATGGTTTCTATCACACATTCTTGAAATCACTTGCTGTGGTTTACCTGGCTTAATGAAAGAAATTTTACAGTAAGTAAAATTGGTGCAAAATGGTTCCATTCCGGTGCAAAGTGTGTTCATTAATGGCGCCTCTCTAGAGTTCCTATCGTAATCCTATAGTAATGAAGAGTTAATATAATCTATAATGCAAATCTAAGTTGTAGCCTGCCCCACGGAATGATGCTAAGAGCTGATTGAAAGATTTTTTAGGAAGAGAGTAATTAAAGTAACTAAATTGGGGAGAGTGTACTTACTTTTGAATCAGACACCTTGTAAGCAATGGTCGCTGGAAGCACAAGCACTGAAAGCGATAAATGGGAAAACAGATTTTGGCTAGCTCCTGATTCCATAATTTGATTGTAACTTGAGGCAGGATTCATATTATGGGCAAACTAGCTGGCTTACCCGGCTCCACCCGGCCCTGTCAAAACACTATAATAAAGGCCCGTTTCCTTCACTGTACAACCTTTCCCTGTGCCCACTTCTACACATGCAGTTCCCTGTTCTCGCTGTGTTAGTATTCAGCATGCTCACTTACCCCCATCTGTGCCTTCCAGTCCCGTTGTTCCAACTTTGCAGAAAATCAATAAAATCCACAGAAATAACAGACAGTTCTGAAAAATGTCGTGTTCGCTAAAGTTGGCTTCACTTTAATATAGTCACCCATGCTTGAAAATGGCCGCTTCACTTGAGCCTAATAATGGAATCTTCGAACTCGCTACTTGGCTTACAGGGGTTATTTGACATGATAGTTACGAATATGTTACTAATTTTGCTTAGCGGGACGTATTTGAGACTCACAGCTATTTACTTTGGCTCACTTCGCGTTCGGTCACGCTTTGGCCATGTAGCGCGTTAGATGCCGCGAACTCATCCCCGGCTGTTCATGAACTGTTTCAAAGATAGGCTATCTATGACTATTCTCGACGATAGTGATGGTCTAATCCGTCAGTGATGCTTAGAACACACTTGCAAAGATATTCGCAGAAAGAAACTATAAATAGTTCGGAAAAATACGTTTGGCATTGCCTTGAACTAAACTAAAAACGATGTGAGTTGTTTCTATCTATCAGGAGGTCTTCATAAGCTCTATCATTCAGTTTCGCTTAGGGAATGCAACATTATGTTTGCGTGAGGAGCATCACTGGTTACTATCGGATGGATCGCTTGAGCAAGAAAAGCAAGCTTTTAAATAATTTTCGGTATTTAGTTAATGACTTATTTTATCCTCTCATTGTGCTGATTAGACAGTTGTGAGACAAAGGTATGTCTTCTTTTTGCCGGAGAAATTGATATCGCTACAAATGACCGCTAGGCTGTTATGAGGAGATCAATCACAAAGGAACTGATGTGAGAACAACAGGGCTCTGCGTGATTGTAAAGATTGGTGTTTGTCGCTACAAGGTTTCGGACCATTTGCACAACCCGTGTTTCCATGTGTTGTAGTTGAGGTAACATCTGATAGCAAAAGAACGTTAGAAAGAGAAAAAAACTGAAAGCATGCGCCAGCATTCGACCTCAAATTCACCGACCTCAACAATCACGCAGAGCCGTATGCGAAACTTCCACGAAAACAGCTCATATATCTGACGTAAATGAAGAGTGAGACAACGTAAACATGTGGTACACAACATTAAATCAACAAAATTCAAAAATCACAAGGGTGACATTCTTATTGGTCACAGTTTCCCGGATCATAAGCATCCATTCAATATCTCAATATTTAAAGTCTTCTGTAGCCTTCGCTTTTGCAGTTTTGAGAGTAAATTATAAGCAAGACTTAAAAAGGGTAAAGGATTGAACTGGTGCAACAGTGGAAAAGAAGAAGAAGTAACCACAAGCGGGAGAGGATGAGGTAATAATCGCAGGCTGAAATACAAAAAGAAACTCCAAGTTAGCCGTCGCTAATAGGGTTTAGTGTGCAGCCTACTAGCCTACTGTCACATACTAGGTTACAAATGAGGTCAACTTGTCCGAGCTTGAACTAATGACGTTTATTTTTAGAAGAACTTGAAGGAGCATTGCCTGTTGTTGATAATATAAAAGTTTCATTTACGCGCCTTTCCGTTGACATATTCGAAAGCGACTTTGCAGTATTGCCTGTCCAAATGACAAGAATATCACAATCGAAGTTACCTGTACTGAACAAGGAACGTTGCAACCATATCCGCCAACTATCAACTGCACCCAGAGTAAGAATATGTTGCACGGTTTTCTGTTAACGATCAAGTTAGCGCCTTAAGTACTATTTAGATTCCGACAAAGATTTGATAGAAAAAGAAACACCGAATTATCAAGTTGTTCAAAGCTCTTGTCGCCAATGCCACCCATTTGGCACAGAATTCTGTGAAAAAGTAGAAGGAGGTTTCGCGTGCAAATGCACACTCGGATGGACCGTAAGTGAAATCTGCTTGTGTTGTCAAAGAATTAGTTTTTTCCTTCAGGGTTTCACATGCTGGAATTCACCGGACCAATGCGCGCTTACTCAGCTGCAATGCGGTCCTAACGGCAAGTGCATTTCGGATGTTGACGGGGTATGAACTTATGTGTAAAATTTTATTTTATCTTATTTCATTTCGATGCACTCAAAGTGCACCGAAACACAAACAAGCAAGCAAAACAAGGAGCCTGGAGTACCAATAATCACAAATAATGGCACCGGTCTTCCAGTACTCGAAAGATTAAACTAAAGAACCTTACAGCCCTATAACGACTATATCCTTTATATATATACAAGGTGTCCCAAAAAATGTGCACACTGTTTGATTGTAAATAACTCTCTCGTAATGAAGTGTTACAAAAAGCTTTAGGTACCATTTTGTAGAGCGAAATTCAACTTAGATTTCCAGTGTAGAGCGAATCGCCGGTCGCTTTTTTTTACTGTAGGATTACGGTAGAAACTTCAAACATATGGTGACACAGTGAAAAAAGCGGCCGTTCCAAAAATTTTCAAAAAAATATGGAAACTTGTGTAATGGGGTTTTCATGGACGCTGAGTTCAATATCCAACTCTTTACAAGGTTGCGAAGCTTTCTAATCAGTGTAACCGCACTTTTTAGGAAATCGATCAAAAAGGCCGCTATTGCTTACCTCGCATAATTTTTTAATGAAGCATTACGAAAGATTGCGAACTTCACATTTAGAATCAGCAACTATAACTAGCCCAGTGTGAGAGTTTTCAGGCTGTTTTGGTTCCTTTTTGGAACAAAATATGGCCTTTCATGGCTCAAAACCCTCTTCAAAGTTTTTCAGCTTTTTTGACGGTGTAATTACATTTCGGACATATGCTGAGAACTGAATTATTACAATTTATGGTGATACTTTGGAAAGAAGCATCACAGTAAAGTGGGAATTTCAAATTCCATTCAGCGACTCCCTTACCTATAAGAGTTTTTGGCTTGTTTGGTTCTGTTCCGAGGCAGAATATAAGCTTTAATGGCCTAAAATCCTTGTCGAAATTCGTACTGTAATCCTACAATAATGAAGAGCGATAGATGATCCGCTCCATACTGAAAATCTAAGTATAACCTCGCTCTACAAAACGGTACGTAAAGCTTCTTGAAACACTTCATTACAAGAGAGTTATCTACAATCAAACAGTAGGCACATTTTTTGCGACACCCTGCATATATACAGGGTTGGGGGAAAGTCCTTGAACAATTTTTGATGTCCTTGTATGTTCGGGTTTTCCACAAATTTTTGCATGCTAATTACATGAGTTTGCTTCTTATACTCTTGAGTAGAAGCCCTCAAAAAAACTGGACTATTAGCTTTTTTCCTGTTGGAGATATGCCTTCTGGAATGGAGCGAGCATTGATGGAAAAGATGCACGAGGAGAGGATGGCTGACCAGCAAATTGCGCGGACTCTCCAAATTCAACAGATCAGGGTCTTTTCTACCTTGCGTCGTTTCTAGGACATGAACAACACCCAGGACTGTTGTATGAGTGGTAAATTGGCTACTGCGGGCAGTAACGAATTTCCGAAAATCGTTCGCCAACGCCTTCGCCGCAATCCTCTGCGAAGCTTGATTGAGCCGGCTTCAGAACTGTCCATCTCTGGCAGGACAGTCTCCGACATCGTAAAAGAGCGCCTTGAGATGAAGCTTTTTAGCATGCTAAAATTTCATGCTTTTTGGGAAAACACGAAGCTGAACTGACTGCGCAGATGCCATCAACTGCTTAAACGTCTCTCCAAGGCACGCCACAGAACGGCACTCTTTTCTGACGATAAAATTTTTACCGTAAAACGGGCTTTCAATCTCCAAAACACCAGGAATCACATCGTAATCGCGCTAGGAGCCATCAGCAGAGGTTGACTCGCCAAAGGAGAGCCTCATCCGGCTTTTCTGATGGTTTGGGTGGCGATCACTTCCGGCGGCAAAATGCCACTGATCTTAGCGCCTCAGGGCATCAAGGTGGACGCTGCTACATAGTTGGATAGCATTCTGAAGAAGCGACTGATGCCCTAGACCAATATCCATTTTGCAGGGAAAGATTGGTGCTTCCAGCAGGTACCGCACCTGCGCACACAGCGAAGGTAGTTCAAACTTGGCTCCAAAGCAACTTTAAGGTCTTTACTACTGTTGTGGAATGGCGTCCGTTTTCGCCCAATCTGAATCCCCCCGACTAAAAGGTCTGGTCAATTCTTTAGGCCAAAGCCTGCGCTCACCCATGCAAGACAGTGGACTCTCTGCGACTTCCTCTTCAGGAGGCGTTGGAAGAAATAGACGTGAAGCACCTCCGTACCATCACGGACAGCGTTCCCAAGCGTTTCCGAGCTTGTGCTCGCGTCAGAGGAAGAATCTTTGAATTGTAAAGCCACTTTTGTGTAGCAGACAGTTAAGTAGACATTATCTATTGATTTCACATAATCAACTTGCCTAGCCTCATCATTACGTCAAAAATACCGTGTTCAAAGACTTTCCCCCAACCCTTATATATACAGGGTGCCCCAAAAGTAAGTACACACTTTTCAATCGTCAATATCTCTCTTCCCAATAAGTCTTTTTTCGCCATTCAAGCACCATTCTGTAGAGGAGGCTTCATCTTAGATTTACAGTGTTGAGCAAATCACCGACCGCTCTTCATCACTGTAGGATTACGGTAAGAACTTCAAGCAAGTAGAACTATTGTGAAATATGCCATCTGACAAAATTTTTTTCAATAAATCTGAAAAATAGTGTATTAAGGTTTTCGCGCACCCTAATTCCACTACACAACTTTTTATGAGTGTTTTCAACTTTTCTGATGGTTAATCACATTTTTGGCAAATATTGAAAATTTGGATATCATGTTTACCTGGGATAACTTTAGAAAGAAGCATCATAGTATGGCGGAAATTTCATATTTGAAATCAGCAATTTTCATTACCTTAGTATAAGAGTTTTTAGCTTGTTTGGTTTTGTTCCGAGGCAGAGTTGGCTTCCAATAGCCTAAAATCCTTGTCGAAGATTCTACAGTTATCCTACAGTAATGAAGAGCGATCGGTGATTCGCTCAATACTGTAAATCTAAGTTGAAGCCTCCTCTACAGAATGATGCTTGAATGGCGAAAAAAGACACAATGAGAAGAGAGATATTAACGATTGAAAAGTGTGTACTTACTTTTGGGACACCCTGTATATATATATATATATATATATATATACATATATATATTTATATATACATATATATATATATACCAAGGACATACCAAGGATTGTTATCTTCTGGCAAAGCAGGAAGGCAAACTAATAAATAGGAATGTAGAGGTTCACTAGATTCTCTCCATCTCTAAAATTACCATGATCTATTCCATTTTGGAGTGTCATCGAGGAGCCTATGGGCAGAAGCTAGCTGACGAGACCCCCCCCCCAGACAAAAATGTTTTGAGGGTGAGCAAGGTCTCGAATAAAATGGAAAAGTGAAGCTTTTGCTCAAGTTAGAAAGCATTCTGCAAAACGCGTTATAAAGTGCTATCAGTGGAACTGAGTTGCCCAAAAGGCAAATATATGGAATGAAGAGCTCTAGTCGATTGACGAGCGGTGCGAGCGTTAGTAAGAATTATAATGGACAGCAAAGTAGAAGAAAATGCAGGAAAAGTGCAAAAGAAATACAGACGGAGATTCCTCATTCATGCTGGCTGACTTATAACATTGGCAGACTATCCAACTATTAGCTGACCATGCAATTACTGGCTGCCTGTCCAACTACTGGCTGGTATCCAATACTCTTAGTAGATGAGAAACCCTGTTGAATCTAATTTAGGCCTTCTCATTTCTTGCAGAGATTTTCCTACTTCCACTTCGACTTCATTGCTTTAGAACATCAAGAAGAAATTAATAAACGGACGTCCACCATATTCTTACACGAAGGGCGCGTAATCTGAATGCAAGGTCTAAATAAACAATTGATTTATTTACAGTGCAAAGGCAAACATATCTGATTCTGATTATTCATAATATTCAAAATATCATTCGCAATTAACGTGAAAAATCCTGAAAACTTACGTGGCGTGATACTTTCCCGGAATTACAGCACTCGGAATTCCTCAATTTCAAATTACGTGAAGGGTTGTAATTTCCACGACGACACCGCGGCGAATGGAATATCGTGGAGCATATATTTGTGTGGGTTCACAAAAGTTTGGGTTTACATTATGGACTACTTCCGCAAAAATCTGTTCTTGAGCAAGGAAATTAATTTTTGTGGCTGCCTCTCCTTTCCAACTGAAAAATCGTTTATAATAGATACTCTGCTTTGATCTACCTCTGCTGCCAACATTGTTTACTTTGAAGTTTTCGAGGTAAACAATGTTGGCAGTAGAGGTAGATTGAAGCAGAGTATCTATTATTACGATTTTTTTAGTTGGAAAGGAGAAGCAGCTCTCTTTAGCTCTTTTTATGTCCTATCTCTCACTCAAATACTTGTCTTTGTATTCTATGACCTTACATTTTCGCCAAAATATGTTCTTTTATGCATGCGCCACTGTATATCAAAAAGGATGTTCATGCCATTGATGCGATTCGCGATCACTTACAAACAGGGATGTCGCCGTATCGTAGCAAATGCTGTTCACAAAAGCATCGGTCATGTCAATCAAGTATATCAACTATGCCGATATAGTTCAAAACACACATGTAACACTTTTGTTTCTTATACTTGCGCCACCACTAGTGCTTCTACCTGCCTCTATCTGCTAACAATAATCGCCACAAAGAATACGGTAACCATCTTCGAATAGTAGTACAGTAAACTAACTGTCAATTTTGGCTTTACGGACTCAATTGGTCCATACTGCACTACGCCGTGGATTAAAGGCAGTGTCGGGGCAAAAAGTTGATTTTGAGGTTTTATGTTTGCATATACCTATTCGCTATGTTGAATCTAAAAATCTACACTGGAGAGCCTGAGAACAGCGAAGGACTCTAGCGCAGATGGGAAACCAGCGGGTGTAAAAGATCTTCTAACCTGCAAAGTCACCCTTTCAACTTCTGGAGCGATATTCTCGGTTCCGGTTCCAAGAGCCGCGTTCGCACTTGACCGTTGCGATTTTAAGGAGGGCGAGGGGGGGGGGGGGAAGGGGAAAACGAAAGGATCGCTCCGGAAGCTGGGAGAGTGACTTCACAGATTGGAAGACCCCGCTCACCTTCTGATTCCCTTCTTGTGTTAAAGCCCTTCTTTGTCGTTTGCGCACATTCCAGGGTGGATTTTCAGGCAGAATAGGCCCAGATAAGCAAAAACTCTCAAAATTGACATTTTGCTCGGGCACTAACTTTGAATTAGGCTCACCCTACACAATGCGTATTGAGTCAGCGCATTCTCCTCATCGGAAATTGATCAGCTTTACCGCCAGTTTGTTCGAAATTGCGTACTGTTCGCTGTTGTCTTTGCTGCATAACAGCAAAGGACAGCAAAAAATCTACTTTCAATGCAAGATAAAATTAATGAATTGAATGGCTCAGCAAAATTCGTGCAAAATTCGCTAAATCGGGAACTGAGGATGTTTAATTTAGAATTAATCAGGAGTGGTAGTAATTTGGTCGAAACCAACAAATGATGTGATAGTTCAATCATGGTTACATCGTGGTAAGCATGATCATCTTTTCACGGCCACTCAGTTCAATCGGTCATACAAAATCGTGAAACAAGCAAGTAGCTAGCAGAAAACCATAACTGTTTCATGCTTGTTTCATTCTAAACCAAACTATGAGTTAAACAGCAGGATAACACCATTGTTTCCTTATCAGATAGAGTCATGAAAACAGCACTTCATTTCATGAGACGCAGACGTGAAACTACCACATCATAGTTTAAAATGAAAAAGTACCCCCGACCACTTTTTCGTTTCAAACAATGATGTGTTGGTTTTGCAAGTTAAGAAGAGTGAGGGAGATCATCCTGCAACTTACTATGAGAAAGCTTACTTGTTTACAGCTTAGATAAGGTTATAGGAAGGTGCAGGCTGGAGACCGAACTGCAAATTTGGTAAAGTGCAATGATTGCCGACAAGCATGAGAATGGTTGGAGTTTCGATCTTCTCCAATGACTTTGCTTTGCAAGATAGCATTTCGAGGTTTCCTATTGGTTAATTCGTGGTTTCGTTGGGAAAATGATGTGAAGCTGCTGGTTAGCTGGTGTCATGAAAACACAGTTAACATGATGGTTTCGACCAAATTACTACCACTCCAAGCTTTTCCATTTTGTTTCTGCTGGAAAATAATCTGTAAAGCAAATGATTTCTGTGAGACCTTTATTCTTGGAGAACGTTGAACAGTACTCTGAAACCAAAGCTAGTTCACCATTTTCCTTACTAGACAAGTTTTTATTCGTGCTATTGCACACCGCAGGTAGGCGCTCAATACAAGTGGTAGAATTAATCACCGCTACGGGCGCGCGCCATGAGGGAGCAACAAGCTGATTTTCACTTTCATTTCATGCACAACGGACTATTGTTCTGGCATACTGGCCTGGTTTGAGAAATTTTGCGTATGCGCAGTGCGCACAATCTGATAAGTGGATATGAGCGCGTTTGCAAAGTCGGATAATGTCGAAACGTGGTACAAAGCCAGGAATCTCGCATTGGAAAGGCCGTGGTCTAAGCATCTTATTCCAATCAAGAGCTAGAGTTTATTTTGCACTGTATGAAATCCGGAAAGCAAGGTGAAGCCTAAGAAGCGGTAGACTCGTCTGATTTTATCTAATTTTCAAAAAATGTTTAGAAGGGTTTCTATAATACTGAATTTCAGGCGTACTGTGAATGCAGTGAATTTTACGATGGAAAACAATGTGAACACTCAAAGCTGAGTCTCGAGTCATATTTTTTCAATGAGGTAAGCGACATTAAACTTGCAACCTTGACATTGATCCAGTTTCAAAAATTACAACAAAAAACCAGTTAAAACTTTATGCCAGCCAGACCTTGGGAAACGGCAGCCTACGCAAGAGCATGACAGCAAGAGCTCAGACAATCGTCGGGGGCAGGCGGGCACCGGAAAAATAGATTGCTGATCTCTCGCACCCCGCTCGCGGATTTTTTGGAAAGCAATCAGGACTTTTCGGAAGGCCGCTTGCTGAGTTCTCGATTCCTCAGAGATTCAGCAATATATCTGCAAAAGATAAGAGCGAAAAAAATTCAACAGGCGGTCTCTCAAAAATCCGCTGACTCAGCAAGCGGTCTTCCGAAAAGTCCTGATTGCTTTCCAAAAAATCCGCGAGCGGGGTGCGAGAGATCAGCAATCTATTTTTCCGGTGCCCGCCTGCCCCCGGCGATTGTCTGAGAGCTACCAAAGGCACTTTTTAGTGTGATTCTTTGTTTATGAAGTACATAGAATGGAACACATGTAATCGATCATTCAAAGAATCAATTCTATCACAATCTTCAGATTTTCTGAAGATGCTACCTTGGTTCAATCAAACGGGCGCAATGGGGAACAGGAGCAAAGTTTAGGAAGTTATGAACTGACTGAGTAGTTAGATGGCGTATTGAAATATTTTCGGCCAACATATTTTTTACTTTAATTCACTTACGCACATTTCACAGAACATATTTTCAAAGTTTTCACGTAAACTTTGATTTTTGCCCACCTCATATCATCATTAAGCTCCTCATTCCTCGTTGTTACGACCAGGAGTAGTATCGAATTCTATAATTTTAGAGAAAATGAGCTTTAGCTGAACATTAAAACACATTCGATCCATAGGTGCCTAGAAGACATCATTTTTTATGTAGATCTACTCCAAGTGCTCCTTACAAGAAACCGCTGTGTGATTATGTAGATAGGTCCTTGAAATGCCCCAATCGCTCAAACTCTTCATGGATTCCTCGCAGTTGATTTAGACAGTACTGAAGCAACACATGTTTTGGTGAAGGCTGGTTAATTTTGGAATGTGTTTAGTGGAACATACTGCAAGCATTTTGCAGTAGGCGACATCCTTTTGTTCAGGACAACTTTCTGTGCAGAACTGTGACTTCGCAGAGCAAATATATCGTAACGATTATGATATTGTTGTGTTGGTGATTGATCAGTGTTCCCGATATAAGATCTGCAATCTCTCAGTCGATTGCAACCACAATGTATGCGGAAAATGAGCGCCTTTTATAGCGTTGCTGAAAAAAGATTCGAAGTCAAAATGGTCTTAAAATACATCAGAAAGCATTCGAGGAGCTCAAGGAGACTTTGTCGAGTGAGCTAAATCTGCTCACTATGATCCAAGACAAGAGATCTCGTGGCAGCGGATGCCAGCGACCATGGAATTGGACGCGTGGTATCGCACAGATATCCTGAAGGATCCGAAAGCCAATTGCGCATGCTTCACGGTCTCTTGCTAAAGTAAAGAAAAATTATTCGCAGATCGAAAAGGAAGCCTTGGGGATTGTCTTTGCTGTAAAGACATTTCACAAGTGTTAAAATTTCTACTGTTGACAAACTATCCATTGCTAGCCATCTTTGGTGATAAGAAGAGAGTTGTGTACTCCGCCAACAGACTTATGAGATGGGCTACAATTCTACTTGGATATGACTTTGATTTAGATTATGTCAAAACTACGAAGTTCGGACAAGCAGTTGTCACGATTGATGAAGAAGAATCAGATTCACGAAGTAAATAGGGTGATAGCTATCAACGACGATCTAAACCCAGTGACAGTAACATATATGCACTCCTACAGGAATAGGATCTAGTGCTAGAAAAAGTGCTGACCTACTTGAAGAAAGGAGAGTGGCCAGAAGTTAATGAAGAATCGAAAGATTTTCGAAGTCGACGACAGACATTGTCAATTGTGGAGCAATGTCTGTTCAACCGAAAGGATTGTGATATCCAAGGAGCTTCGAGGAAATGTTCTGAAGGAACTGCGTGATCACCCAAGGATTGTAAGAATGAAGAAACTGGCTCAAAGTTAAGTCTCTTGCCGAATAATGGCAAGGATTGCAAAGACTTGGTGCGAAGATGCACGAAAAATGTTAGAAATTATCCACAAAACCGATGAAGGTACCATTAGAAGCGTGACCGTTCGCACGAGTGTGGCAGCGGATACACATCGACCTCGCACCTCGCTGGACTTTGCAAGGAGTTTTCTACCCTTTGCTTCAACCAAATTGGCTGCTGGAAGGCAGGGCTTTATGACCTAGGAGGCAACTGCTCGCATCCGCGACGCGGTCTGCGCCTCTCTCGCGAACATGCTCTCTAATCGTTCTCTAGCCTTAATTAAGTCAGAGAGCCCCGCATTCCACCCGTTCACGAACCCTTGGGTTCGTGAACCAACTGGGTAAGATCGGTAATCACAAGTGCCCCGCTGGGTTCGCCAACCCATAACGTCACCAATGTGCCTCCTTAGTCTGTGTACTATTCTTTCATCTCTCTTCACACACGGATCACGCTAAACTAAAAGCGCCAGCACACTTAACACATTTCTGGGAACTCTTCTGTTCGGATAAATGACATCAGTCAATGCCTTTTTTGCGGCAGAACTTGCATTTCCTTTATTCTATTTTACTCGAGTATTCTTTTAGACCCAAACATGACCATCAACTTTAACATGTGGAAACGTGCAAACAGAGAACTCTACTCTTTTTTGGACAAGTGTTCTTGTTCAGAGTGTTTCTTACCTCATGAGAAAGATATCAAATTCTTCGAAGATTGCACTACTTAACTAACATAAAGGAATCTGAGTAATTTGAATCAAACGTTATGATGCAAGGAGCTAAGTTTTAATTTATGGATGTTGCTACACATAACAGGCAAATCTATTGTTTCAAGCTCCTACTTTTGAACGGAATTTTTATCACCATTGACAAGTTGCATATTTGATGGAGGAGCGCTCAAATCTTTTTGTCCATTTGTACTTCTTGTGCGAGGACGTCCAAATGGTAAGGTAAGTACTTTCCTTGAACTGGTTCCTTGGATTGAAATGTGCATTGGGATCATCGACAGAGTTCTGATCACTATAATTCAAACTAATTATCGTAACTACTAATTGTTTCCTTCCCATGATTTTTGTTATTGATTTTTGCACCACGAAATTGGAACAAACGATTTTGATTGAAAACCTTTTTTTTTCACTTTTGAAGCTTTTGTCTGCTGACTTGGTCGAAATTAGGGCAAAAAGTTTTTTTTATCAATCTGCGAACAAAGAAACATAGACGAACATGGACAAACATAGACGCTCTGCTTTCTATATGAGGCCTCCTCTGTGTCGCAGCAGTGTCAGAAAAATTCTAAGTAGCATGAGCAAACATCGGCAAGTGTTCAGGCCCTTTATTTTGACGCAAAAATTTCCGTTAGAAAGCTTGTTTGCCACCTTTCAGAGGCTGACAAATCGTGAACAGGGTCCGGCACAAGTCCGTTTCTAGGCTTTTTGGAAGCGAAATCCCCCCTGACTTTCGAAAATTTTACGAAGTCCCCTTTGACCCTTGCTCCCCCCTCCGATTGTTAGTGGATCCTTGCATACTCACTTAGTCCTTGACAAAGCCATTCACCTGCTGCGAGCTGAGAATCTCGCGATTTTAGGTCACACTCTCAAAGAAAAACCACAAAATCCACAGCATTTTGACTCATAAAGCCCTACATGGTCAGACCTATAGAGCGATCAAAATAGATCACGAGCATAAGGAAGAAGAAGAAGAAGAAAGAGAAGAAGAAGAAAGAAGAATGGAAGAAATCATGAAAATTGAGAAAAAGCTAAATTGAAAATAAAAATTCAAAAGGAGAGGATGCAGAAAAGTTGACGCTGGAGCGCGATATCTAATAAGGCGATTTTCGGGAAAAAAAGAGGATAAAAACGACGGACAGGGGTGACATGAAAATGTTTCTTTGCTCAGGGATGAACTCTCGACCGAGGCATCCGTCCATGCTAGAAAGATCCGAAACTTATGTGAAGTGACGAAAATATGTGCTCCAGACGATCTCAGATCGTCTGGTGGCCGTCTGGAGACGATCTAATTTTGGAAAAGGTATTACTTCACATAAGTTTTCAAATATTTTTACATAATCCTCCCGCAAATAATTTTCTAAGTATACAGTTCAATTTTGGTGTCATATAATTTTGTGTGCGCTGTAAACAAGCAATTTGTTTATTTTAGCCTTACTTTCACTTTTCGCACGCGGCGCGCACTTTTCGCCATGCACGATAGAGCATGTCAATTGTGTGATAACGTGTCCGAAAAGCTTGTGTTCAACTAAACGGCGCTATTCTTGGTGCTCGGTTCCGACTCGTCAATAACGATATCCCCTTTGCTGTTTTCTTCAAAAACGAAGTCCAGCCTGCTTCCAGACGATCTGTGCCGGGTCCTGATCGTGAGTGGCATCAACTTTGCTAGTCCCATATCCTCGGATATCTTATCATTTATCCAACAAATTACCATCACTTATGAAAAATACGCCAAGTGTTTCTAATGTATAAAAGCTGCTAGTAGTAACCATCCCTGCTTATACAGGTCCACAAAATATTCAGCAAAGGGATTGGGTCAGGGCTCAGCAGAGGTGGCGCTTTCACACGCTGGATGTCGTTTTCTTAGAGAAAAGCAAAAGAGAACTCGTAAAGTTCCCAAGAGTGATACGCGGAAATCTGACTGAATAATAGTGGGCAAAAACCTAAAACCTTTAGTAAGCCCTTATTTCAATTCTGACGCCATTTCACAGGTACCAGATAGATTAACACGTTACAAACAGGATAAGTGATTAGACCTGTATGCACACGATTTCAACATGTTGAAAGACAATCTTTATGCACAAAAAAAATAAATAATCAGTTTGTTTACAACCGAAGCAAAACTGAGCCACCAAATTTGGTGTATAGCTTCTCGACCACGACCAAAAGGAAAGTATGAAAAATTATGAAAAAATCATGTGAATGAAAAGAGTTGTAAATGCTTTTCTATTTTAGGTTACTCCCGCGCAACCTGGGCCGGTAGTAATCCCCCGACCTGGCGGCAGGTCTCGTCGGCAGGTCGCTGGCACCTTTTCCGTGAGGTGGCCAGAAAGTGAAACCCCAAATTTAGGCGGTCCCAGGCCTATTTCCAAAAAATTTTCTCGATAAAGATGCCACCCAGACTCTGTAGAAAACTCCATAGGAATCTGCGGTTCTAAAAATTCTCCTGTGAGAAAACATCTGGAAGCGCAGAAGGAGCTGCCGGCAACTTCGCGATGTAAGTTGCCGGCAACCTGCCGGCAGCTCGTCGAAATACGCGAGATGGCAGCTGCCGGCAAGTCAGAGAGCACGGGAAATAGCGTGCTCTTTTGAGAGAGGGAGCTGCCGGCATCTCGACGTGCCCCTATTACGTCGAGGTGGTGGCACCTTTGCCGACAGCATCTGCGAGTTTGCGAATTGCGGCGATATCACACTACGTCAGGCGAAAAAATCAAAAATTCTACTTTTCATAAAAAACTATCATTTTTCCGATTATATGAGTTTTACTTTTTTGGAACGACGATTTTCTTACAGAGGAAAAATCCAGTAATGCTTTAGAATTAGTAAGAACATCATCTTTTTGGCAATCCCTTATAAATCTCGTTTGCACCGATTTCGCCCCTTTCTCGCTCATATCAATCAGCTGTTCTTTCAGGTCAAAGTCTCTCACGCAATCTATGGATCCCTCTTACAGGCAGCCATTTACCAGCGCGTTCCTCCTATTGCTGGTGCAAACGGAATGGCTGACCGAGTGGTTGAATGGTTAACGTGATGGAACTTCAAGTTAACGCACATAGGTTCGACCGCGCGCGAAGTAGCAGTTTTGCGACTGTCTGCGTCATCAAAATTTAATGTGCGAAATGACTGCGTGCTAAGGTTACATAAGATTATTAAAACCTACAATCACTCCGCGAGCTGCCGGCGGAGTTGGCATCTTTCCGCGATGTGTGCCAAGTTGCCGGCATCTTTGATGCCACCAAGTAGGGTAGATTACTACCGGCCGTGGGAGCACCCTGAGGTTGCTCGTAACCAAACGGTTTTAATTTTCTCTCTTCTTCACATAATTTTTCAAAATTTTTTACATAAATCTATTTTTCAGCTCAAACTATACCTATGTTTACTTATCTTAACCCAAATTTCGTCTCCTCTGCTTTGTTACGGCCTTTGTATAATACAAAGACGGGTTTTTTTCACGTGTTGATGTTCTATCTCCACCTTGTCTATTCTTGACTTCCATTCACTCATCGTTGCAGATTATTAGCCGTATTTCTACAAACATCACGAAAGGTATCTCGTAATCTTGTCTATTCTTGACTTCCATTCACTCATCGTTGCAGATTATTAGCCGTATTTCTACAAACATCACGAAAGGTATCTCGCAATCTTCTGGAATGTCAAGGGGTCCTTCGTTTTCAAAATTCTCAAACGCCACCTCTTGCTGGGCCCTAGATTGGGTTCATATAAAAACAAACAAATTTGCGCCATGCTAGGATTCGCTGATTTTGCGAGAACTGAGTAACTTGTTTCGTGAATGCCGATATGCTCGCCTAATGGATTTGCGAACCCATTGAGTTTGTTTGTGAACACCAATTAAGTGGCTTTTCGTGGGTTCCGGAACCCACATGGTGGGTTTAATCCACTGGATTCAGGAACTCATCAGTTTCATGAATACCTATCTCATGGGGCAAGCCTAGCCGTATTCATCAACGAATCCAGTGGGTATCGTGCTAGATGCATACAGCAGATGGCCTGAAATGATTGAGATAAGCAATATCTCGGCTGCAAGAAAGGTGAATCTCAAGAATTTGTTTGCGAGATATGGACTACCGCAGACGATTGTGGGCGACAAGGGTACCCAGTTTACATCAGATTTATTCAGGAAGATGTGCGAAGAAGGTGGAATCATCTATGTAAGGACTGCTCAGTATTACCCTCAATTGAATGGATAGGCATTGCGTTTCGTTGAGACGCTAAAACGCGGAATCAAAAAACTAGTGGGGGAAGAGAGACCAGCAGAGGTACAAGTGTGTTACTACCTCGTTAGAAGATGCAGAAAACTCACTTGCGCGAAGAAGACGAGGGCGCATGAAAGACCAGTTCGACCGGAAGCATGGAGTCCTCAAAAAGATTTCGAATTTGGTGACTTGTTATACGCCAAGCAAGAAACCACCCCACTTTCAGTGGATGGAAGCAAGCGTGATGTGGCGTCTTGGACATGTCTACTACGAAGTAGTGATTGGCAATGAGATCAAGAAGCTTGATCAGCTACGGCATGAAGCGCCAGTGAACAACTTGCTGTTCAACAACAACTTGATTTGAAAATACTTCGAATTTTTTGACCGAAGATGAGACCCTGTTTGAACATGCCAGTGTAGTTGGCAAAGATTTAGAGCAAGCGATATCGAGCGAGTACAGTTGGTACTTAAGCAGCCTGACGCTGGAATTGTGAGCAGAGTTTTTGCCGCAGAAATTGGGCTCAGTGTGGAATCGAACCCGTGACCTTCAGCACGGCAATGATGCGTAGAGCACTAACCACTGGACTAACTCTGCTCTTCTATTGCAACCTCAGTATGCGCGGGAATTGTAAATATAAAAGGCATTCACTTCTAGCTAATTCCAATTCACTCAATGCCTCCGATTTTGCTGTTATTTTTATTCTTCTGAATAAACATTCCTGGTTCCTCCTGTACCGCCTAAAGGAACAAGACGACGGAGTCCGAAGTGAGCATACAGATACGTTATTAGGTAGTAACGTGAGTTTTGCACCAAGCAGGTGAAACTAGCAATAAGTCGTATTTTTCTGATATTTAGATGGGTTCTCAGCACCATAGAGCAAAGCAAGCTCTACAAAAAGGTATTTGATGATTTGCACCAGCTTTGATCCATGCAAAGTTTGAAGCCAAAAACTAAAAAGGTCCAACCGCTTAGAAGTCGGAAAAATCGGGACTCCGTCCAAAAAAAATCGTGCAAACCTGCACTTGCCTAAAAGACACACCGTAGACTTACCTGCTGAAAAAGCGGACAAAAACTTGCATACTATCGTTAAAGCGAGCATGGCTGTGCACGTATTGACATTTTGCAAACCCTTGTAATACAAGCGTGATCTTTCTGTCTCCTACAACAGCTAGTTCTCGTACATTCATATAAGATCTCATTCGAGCATTGCCCAAAATTTCTTGCAAACCAGCTGCTAAAAAAGGCTAAAACTTTTACTGTTGTAACTCTGAAAGCTCATATTGTACAGTTGCTAGTGTGACAACAACTCAGGATTTCTTTGGCAGAAGCACGAGATTTCCGTTTCCTCGATTTTGAACCGAGGGTAAGTTTATTTAAATGCAGGAATATATGCGTAAACGAATCCGAATTTTTGTGAGATTTTTTTAAAACAAAGTTACGCAAATCTTCGATTTTGAGCAATTGAATCTTTTTAGCTTTTGGCTTCAAATTTAGCATGAGTTAAAGTTAATTCAAATTTCCGAACACTTGTAGAGCTTGCTTTGTGCTCTATTGAACGAATCCAAGAACCTATCTATTATAGAATATGAGGTGAAATATGATCCTCCAATTTTGTTTTAGTACAAGTCTTATGTTACTACTTGATATCAAGTTGGCGGATAATTTGTTACAGTTTCATTCTTATTTTTTGAATTTCTGGTTTCTTTCCTAAGATTTCAAAGAAATTTCCGAGAATTTTTATGTTCAAGGTATGTTGACGGGTGCAAATGTCCAGTCACCAGTAGTGTTAGATCCGTGATCCGTGTCAAAACGCCCACTTCATCGGTGGGAATCAGTGGCGTACCCATTCTCGGGAAGGGGGGGGGGGCACCCCCCTTCCCGAGAATGGGTCGCGAAATTTTTGGAAGTTACTTAAATGTGTTATAAAAATGTGCAGAGGACTTGTTTTCACTTGTAAATAATTAAAATAATTTTAAAAAATTTTTAAAAATTTAAATTAGCTTTGTAAAAAAAATTTTTTTGGGGATGTGGCTGCCGCTACGCACCTTCATTAGAAAAAATTTTTTTGTCGCGCTGTGGTATGTGGTAATCGAGCAGGGTATAGCCCATAGATAGGTGCCAGACTTATCTGTTCAGCCAGTTCGTCCTCGCTCATTCGCTGTTGGTCAAATCACTAAATTGAGCAATGGCTAATAGGGTGAAACGGATGAACCGGTTAAACGAGATAAGTCTGGCACCTGCCATAGTTTTTAGCTTCATAAGATGATGGCCCAATCATGCTCGCGCTCGTTCACATTCACAAGAGCTACATTTTGAAATAGTGAACAGTTTTCAAAGAATTACTAAAATCATTTCCAACCTCTCCGTCTCAAATCCTGCACGATGCACTTAAAAAGAAAAACTTTAGACAAATTTTCAATTTTTTAAAAATCTATTTCCCCCTTTCGTTTTTGACATGCCAGCGGCACGAAAGTGCGCTTTGAAAGAGACGGTGCGACAATGAGTTTTATAAAATTTATGGCAAAGAAGAAACACAATCACGCGCACAGAAAAAAAACCAATGAAAAAAATGTCAATTTTGAGTGTACTTACAAAGTTGAGGTTAACTTGCTATATCTGGGCGTTTGCGGCATCTTGTTGTGAACCAATTCACTTAAGCATGCAGCGAATTTGAAAATTTCAAAGAGGTTCCGGAATTTTTCATTTTACAAAGGAAGCGCAACAAAAATCCGCCCGTCTAAGAATTTGACTTTTCAGAATACAGTTGTAAATGGACCTGCAACCGCTTCATTGGTACTAACTGTCGGCGACTTTATCATAATGACAGTAAAGGCGGCATTGAAGATGTATCGGCCAAAAAAAGGAGAAGTAGGACACGTTTTTTATGAATGATGGCATAAAATTTTCTTCCTTAGGACACCCAAGTTTTCTATCAAAACATGCGCTCCCTATCAACATCGATCGGAGGCCTCGCCGTTCTTTTCTTTCATCATCCTGGTATATTCAACATCTGGCCGACATCGTGCAACTTGTGGTTTTTCGTCAGCACATTTTGCTTTTCTCTAGGTACATGTGGAGGCATGCATTTAGGAGAGCAATGTTTTTTTCAACTTTAGGAATATGCTTCTTTACTCTGGAAGCTTTGAATGTCTTCCAAGTGATACGCGCAGAAAGAAAAAACGTTTGGGGAGATGCATTGCTGGCAACCGTCCTGCCTATTCAGGGAATCTCAGTATGTCGATAAAATTTTGCTCAAATAATGCCACTTTTTGGAGGACCACACCCTCACTGCTGCTTTGGCTACGGGGTCTGTGCTCATGTTAGCTGCAGCTACTCAACACAGTAAGGTATGCAAGACTAGCACCAATTCATCTGGTATCTCCATGTCTAGGTTGCGACGCTATGGACTTGCCTCGGCCATTTCACTATTCAAACAATGAATGTTCTGCTGCCAGTCATCCTTTTTAACATCTTGCTTGTTATCGCATCAAACATCTTCGCATATGCTGGATGGATTGTGTTGAAGCATATGCCCCAATACCGAAAGAAGATGTCATCACTTCTCAAGGATAAGAGGCTTGATGAGAGAAACCACACCGAAAAGGTAAACAGCTTGACACAAAAACCTGCAAAAACCCACTCGCTATTGGAGCGTGGTGCATTCTATCACCAAGTGCAAATCCAGCATACGACTAAGAGATTTGTGCTGGCGCTTGCTGCGTATTTGCCAATAAAAACGTCGACACTTCAATGCTAAAGACTCCATGTTAACACGTTTCGGACCGGTGCTGCACATGGTGCAGCACCTTGCTTTGAAGGATCTTTTTGACGTTTACAGGAGGTTTCTCTTAGCCCAAGGTTATCAAGTCAAAGGCTAAAGCTTCTACTTTCCAAGTGACTCTGTAGAGTTGTGCCGCCGCTATTTGTTTAGGAGATATGAGCACAAATCGAACAACAGTTGCAACGAAGTGCGGCGACGCGAACGACGCGTGCGACGTCGCAACTTTTCTTTGCTCCTATCTCAAAGAGAAAAACCGTAGTTTCAATAATGATGTGTACCGTGTACAACATAGATACTTTTAGATACTATTTGAGACTGAGTTCTTGCTCCTATCTTTCAAGAAAGCACAAAAGTCCCTCTCAAGCGACAAAATTCAAACACTTCGAATTCACTCAGAACTTTGGATATGGAACTTATCTGACATGCTGATTACAAATGTGGCCCACAGGCTGCGAAATAAGGTCCCTTTGTGGGCTAACGGCTGAAATTACACTCTTTTTCGCCGCGCGCGATTTCGCGGTCCGAAACGTGTTAAGATAGACTTCCACGCAAATGCACTTTCTCGCGCACAAGTTTGAGAGCGTATGCGCAGCTATAATGGAAGCACTTGAAAAGCACATTGAGTTCAAATAGATCATTTTCATCTTTTTTCATTCTCTTCTTTTTTTCTTTCCTCAAACAGGTTCTTTAGAACAAAACGCACTCTTCATTTTTTTAGTCTAAACATAGATTCACCTATTATGCCGTATAGCGTCTCTATGAAGCATTGATCTCCACAGTTTACATTCTACAATGATATGTTATCGATATACTTACCACATGGCTCTTGCGCCAGTGAGCAGGTCGAGATTGAGGGGTGGAGGACATTAGGTCGCCGAAAGAGGGCGGTCCCCGCGGTCATTTGCGACAAATACGCACCCTTGTACATACGCGGACATGCGTTCCTGCAGGGAATCCGCGCGGGACTCTCCCAAATTCGGCGACCTAATGTCCTCCACCCGAGATTGAGTTACTAAAGCTTCAAATAAAAGTGTTGGCCACTTCCTGATAGATGGTTACGCCAGTAACTGACGATTTTCAAAACCATTTTTTGAAACGGCGGCGCGATTCATTCCGAACAAAATCATCTAACAAGCGCCTGAGGTATCTTTGAAATTGGCCGTATAGGTTCATGTCTTGTCATAGAGAAGAGTCATTTGATATGCATATTGGGGCTTTTCTCTAAAATGACCTCGTTTGTACGGTTTGGGTAACGTACAGGATAGGTTATGACGCATCGCTTTTCACACCCTCCCTCCGCTTGACGATGTAAGTGCATATGGGCCTTAATGACGGTATTATCGGTTGACACGCATAGTGTGCAGACACACATATTCAGTTGCAAATAACTTGAGGATATATAAAGCAGAAAGTCTGAAAGTGTGCAGAGTTATATGCCCTTATGAAATACTTTCTGCATTGATCTAACGAGCTGAAACTTTGCACACATAATTTTTCCTTTCGTAGATTGGTTTTTTTCACTTTTGAGCCGATTCCTGTGTTCTTGATTTTTTGGCAACAAGAACAATGTCGGAAAGCCTGCGCCCGTTTTTTGGCTCCACGTCACGCCAAACGATGCCCGGCGCAAGCCGAGGCGAGGCGGCGCCTCGTTTATTATATCGAAAAAAGGTGTAAGGGTTGAGACCAAGGGTATACACACTGGTTTATGTGAAGTTTGTTGGCCTTTTTTGCGACAGGTCAAACGAGTAAAACCTTGTAAAGAGAAGTGAACTCAAAATGGTGGAGTTGAATTGAGAATAAATGTGCGCCATGTGAGAATATAATTTGGCTTATATGCGTTTGCGGCGTAGTAGCACAAAGGCCGAGATTACGCGTGGCTTCGAAGCGCATGCACCACACTCTCCAATTCTCAAGAACAGTTCAATCTATGCTATTGAGATAGAAGTTGTTCCGCAACTTCTTTCATAATTACTCTTTGAATGGACGCGCTCAGCCTTTGACAATATGTACTCGCAAGCTGTTACGACTGCGCGCAATGTTCATCTTATTCAATTAATTCAAAAATTTCAGACAATCACAGAGTGAGTAGATCTATGATATTTCAAGCAAAAATAATATTAGCAAGCTAGGCTATGCACACTGAATGTAGATCATGTACGAATTGTTTCTAGAGGCTAACTCATTTGGCTCGATAAAAAAGAATAAATTTAGAGGTGTTATGTACCGGAGCGGATGCAAAAAAGCCTTGATTAGAGCAAGCCAAAAGAGTGAGAAGTACACCACTGTCATGTCTATATATAGTACTTCTATAGTCAACTTGTATGCAGCAGCAATTGGCATATCTTATCATACCATTTACCAATCATTCCTCAACCCAAAACAAGCTGAGATCTGGCACCCTCACAAAGTTGAAATCAGTATAAGAGCAAAACTGTTGGGAACAACAGGCAATGATCAAGGAGTCGGAAATTCACAATGCACCTAGACCCTGCATAGTGGGGTTATTTGACCTGCCGAACATAATATCATTCAATTCTTAAGTTAAGGCTTTTCTTTGAGGATGAGACCTCATACTTTAAACCTACAGTAATCTTAGAAAAGATCCCTACCATACAATGTTAATACCTTTTTCGTGATCAGCATGTCGGATTACTCCTACGCCAAGTTCCAGCCAAATCGATAACTTTTATAATTTTCCCCTCACAGTACCATATACCTACCGTAACTCTCACTGCGACATCAGAATTTCAAACAACAACTGCGCTTGTAGTTTATGTCGTAGTCTACACAATGACAAAGTTTGATGCGTCTTGTTGAAAAAGAGGAAAGTTTTAAAAAGCTCAAAATTTGCTTTTTTTTAAATTCATTTTTAGGTGTAGAGGCTGCTGCATGACGAAGGCGCACAAGCAGTACTAACTGAGCGGGCGCAAACGCTGCGCGCGCGTATCTTCACCGTTGTAAATCCTGCACATACGCTCTGCGGCTAATAAAACCACATTTGCGCCCAAAGAGATTGCGTTTTCGTCCTGCAGCAGCCTATACAAGCTGCATCTAACCGTTCTAAGGCGAACACGCCAGATGAATCCGCATAAGACCTTTAGCGTGGGGAGTGTTGACTGTTGCAATTGGTAGGAAGGAGCGACAGCTTTGCGGGGCACCTGCGCAGCGATAAGCCCAAGTCTGCTCGCGTTTAGAGCAATCTTGCTGCGGCTTGCCCAAGAGTGCGGTAGTATGATTGAAGAATGACAATACAGCTACACGTGTCGTGATGTGACTTCATGGTCATTTTTATTCAAGTTGTTGTTGACATCGAAAGCGCTGTATATTACTTTTTAATCTACTAATTTTTTTTCAGTGCTACCGCAATATAGTATTCGTTGCTGTCGGTCCTTGGCTGCTTTTCGGTTCATGGTTGACAACTGTGTTATCATCTGATTGGATAACCTCTCGTCTAACAACCATGTAAGTTTTTGGAAGCTTCCTATAATCTGGATCTCGTCTTTTCACCTGTTTAGTCAAATGCGTCAATCAGTAACTAATAGGTTTGCCTTGTAAGCGCTGTTTACGAAGAAAAACTTATTCAAAGAGATTAAGTTTTGTAGCATCCAAGTACTTTCCCTTGAATTTTGGTCATTGTTGTTCTGTTCTTCAGAATATTCCTCGCATTTACTCAAATTTGCACAGCAAGTTACCTTAATCGAAAAAAAATACTGAAAGGGATGCTAGAAAAAGTGTGTGCAACCGGCACTAGGGCAAGTTAGATATAGTTTCCGAGAATTGAACAAAGAAGATGTCGTTTTTGCGAGTGGGGGTGGAAGCGCGGACGACAATATAAACACCAAATTTGGGATAAAGGTTGAAGATTGCCTCTCTAGAGTAACAACGAGCAAGTATAATATAATAACATTTTGATGCACATATGAGCATGACTATGCTTGAAAATTACAATAAGTTATTTCGGAATATAGGTTGAAAACTGCCCTTCCAGAGTTGACAACAAAAAGCATAGACACAACATTTTTTGTATACAGCGCATGACTATGCTCGAAAGTTTTATGGTAAGTTACATGAGAGGAAGACGCCGCAAACCTTGCTGAAATCGTGCTTTAAGAAACATCGTTACTTTTTAGTGAGCTCAGCCATTGTCATTACTGACTGTTCTTGCAGAGCATAAATAAAATCGTCAACTTAATGGGAACTTTGCCTGTGGATACCCAGCTGTCAGCTAGTGCAGAATCTTGATTAGAGCATGCATACTACATCTGACAGAGTTAGGAGACTTCTCGGCATTGACTTTTTGCGTTATATGAAACAGCTGAACAAGATAAATGGCAAAATAACGACTAAGAACGAAAAAGGGGCTTGAAATATTTGGAAAAAACCATAAAATTTATTTGAGTTCAAAATAAGGCAATCTTTGCAAAGCAAAGTTGCATTCCATGCCGGTTTTCGACAGCAAGGAAAAACAGGTGTATTTTTTGCTATATATGTAAGGTGTTGCAGTCTGGCACTCACTTCTTCCACGCTCTATACCTGTTGCAATTTGCTTCAGTCGATGTTCACAACTCCATACGTAAGCATCTTTTACCAAGCCTTGGCGCTTCGCTATATCATCAGGTTTGCAGATGTACAGCATACAATCGCAGTATGCAATGCGCTTTTTGCCGCGCAAGATTGCACCCGCTCGCGATGTAGTAACACTCTGGAAGAAGTCAGAGGTATTACGACGGATCAGGCAAAGAGATTCGCTTCAGATAGCGAGGCAGATGCCTCGTGGATATCCCTGGCTGCCTTCTTCACGGGTACGTTGACATTCAGTCGTAATGGTCAATTTACACGGGTACATAGTCAATGCATAATTCAAGAGGTCTGATAAGAAGCAGTGCCCCGAACTCGACAGACTTGCATGGACAGGCCACAGAACGCACACTTTTGAGTTTCGCAGACCACTTTTTTTTCATTTTCGTGCTCACAGCGAAAGATTAGCCGTAAAGAGTGTGGTGCGAGATGTTCGTCAACCAGTACAATTGGCGCGAATTGAAACACGTGACCCAATCACTTTTGAAATGAGAGGAGGAGGGCTGCTTAATCTTTACTCACTTAATGTTATGTGTGAAGCTAACATTCGAGATCGGGTGAGTTTTTACTGCCAAATAAGCGCTTGATTGGAAGAAGGTATCGATCGGGTGTATGGAAACGTGAATGCTTAATATACTAATCGGAAGCCCCTACCAGAAGATCAGATTTCATTGCTCGATGTGATCGAACATCAGATTGACCACGTGAACTTACAACTGGGTACTGCATGAGTGGTTTACAAGTACGCTAGCTATCCTTATAGAATAGAATTAAAATGGGTATTCTGTATACTTTGTCGTACGTGCTTTCTGCGGTTTGCGAATAATTGAAGCAAATCTATTAGTTAAAGGTTGAACTGGCATAATCTAGGAATTTAAATTGTGCTCAGATAAACAAATCGCTTGCTCAAAACCAAAGTAGGCTTTTGATAAGACGTAGAACTCATGAAAAACCTAGAGAAAACTTGTGTTGATAAAAGATGTGGGATCTTTTCTGAAATCGGGTGGCATCTTGCCACATGGGAGCAACCTGAAGAAGCAAGGAAACAACAAAGTAATTGTATTTCGCTTGACACAACTCGTCGGATGTTTCGAAGAAATCTGATTTTTTGCTTGAGCTTCATTTACTGGTACCCAAGTCATTCTAATCGTCTCCTCCGCTTTGCTAAAATCTTAAATGCCAAGCCGCTGGTTTTTTTTAATTTTTTCAATTTTTTTGGCGATAGTCATTGCCTTTCCTCAACTTTGTCTGCATCAATTGATATTGGCTGCTCCAAGACCATACCTTTGCAACAGTATAAATTTACGGCGTGATTATGAGGAGAAATTTTCTGGATTTCCTAGGTATTTACTTGTGTCAAACTTTGGATCACTTCTTCAGTTGTCGATGTTAGAAATTTACGAAAAGGGCAGGAATTTTTCGAAATAAAACTGGAGTTGTTTGCACATCTTCACATGCTAGCAGCACAGGCAGTAGTGATAATGGAAACTCACCAAATGAAGTTAGATTATTGAATGGAAGTAGAAAGACATATAGAATGTTGACAATGTAAGACATTTTTTAACAATGTAAGTAAATGCGACAATTCGCGACACTATGACCCGTAGTCCCGCCACCGCATCTCCGTTGAAGCGGACCCAAGGTGAACCCACCGACGTCTCATTTCGGTATCAACCGTGCCATTGATCCGGATGAGGATTTCTTAGCATGCATGCGCATTTTTAAAGAAAGAATATGCCTGCCATGTGCAAGTTCGGTCAAATGCATTGGACTATTGCGATCTAATCGGCAGGACCACCTTCGGAACCGCCTAACGACAAGTCCTTTGATAGCGGGCATTATCGAAAATCGATTATGACTTCTACCAGAGATTTTGCTTAGCAAACGGACGGACGAACCAAGAGTAGAATTTCAATGGTAACATGAATGCCGAAAAATGCAACTGTTGGGAAGTAGGTGTAGAAATAAATACAAAAAAAAACAATTTCATTCTGTATAGTCTCTCATAAAAAAGGGTAATCTGCGAGAACAAAAATAAGGAATCATTTACTTTTCCATGGCTGCAGTCAGGTTCATAAATTCTATCTAACCATAGGCCACCAAAATTGTGTAGTTTAGCGCACTATCGCTGCCATATGCACTATCATGTAGCTTACGTGTCTCGTAAGCTAAATTATAGGATTTTCTGGATTTTATCGTTTGCACAAAATCATCTTAAAACAAACGCTGCTCTTACGGAAGTCAGGTGAGACTCAGCTCAGACCTGCCCGGACACTAAATGTCATGTTACGTTGTGTTTTTATAGCATATGAAAGTGGCGCGTTTAAGTTGCCTTATAAATTTCAGGTGAGGCTTTCAGTTGCAGTAAACAGAACTGACCGAGCTTTACCACAGGCCTAAGTATTACTTCAGCATACTTGCCTATAATGATATTTTCAATAAATGGAACTGGACGTACATCAAATATTCGGTGGGATGTATTTTGATAGTGGAAAGCCTTGAGCTTGGATAAACATTTGAATGAATTTGAACATTTGAATTTACAATGTTAACGGTCGAAAGCCGAAATCGACTTGCCAGCTCTCAGCGCTAGAAGTTTGCTCTGGACGTGCGCGGAGACCGAAGACAATGAAAGAACAGAAGAACGTTTACCACAAACTGGGATAGGGAACAATACTGCGAAAGGGGGAGTCCTGCGCGTATATTTGCAACAAGACTTGCACCTATACACGTTAAAGCCTCGTGTCGGTTGTCCAAGGGCCTAGCCTATCAGCAATTATCATCTGCCACTCAGATGTGAGCGACGCAGAACGTGGCGATGCAGTCTCTCGCCAATATACATATTGTCTTAAACCGCTTGAGACAAAATGAATGTTTAGTCACTGCTAACATCAAAGGTACATTCAGAGGTGCGATAGTCGGAGCCGATTCTCCGCCTACCTTCACTTTTGAGCTGGTACAGGGTGAACACCTTCACTTTTGGGTTTGAAAATTTTTTTGCTAAAGCTCAAAAGAAGGAAAATGAGCAAAAAGAGTGTAAAAGAAAGTATTAAGAGCATATATCTATGTAGTAGGTCGATTCAGGCAGTGACCAGTGAACCAGAATTTCGAATGATAAAATAATGAAAAATCGTGAAAAATCATTCCACTGTTACAAATCTGCTGGCTGAAGACCTCCGCAGTTGCGACTTCATAGGTTTTGGAGGGTAAGTGTTGTTCTACCAGGTAGTGAAAAAATCAGTTTGATTCGAGGAGTGGCCGCCGAGAACGAGAATTTTGAAAACCCTTAAAAATCTTCTCAATTTTAGGTTGCTTAATGACAACTGACATTTAAACTCTTGTGAATCCGGACTTTGAAGGTGTGTGATGTTGCGACTTCATAGGTTTTGTAGGGTGAGGTTTGCCCTATCAGAATATGTCTTAGCTGTACCGATCCATTGGAACGTCGCCGAGATACAGGCTCTTAAAAAAACAGGTAAAAAACCGTTTTTCAGCTCATATCTTCTTCAGAACTGCATGAATCATGTTGCGACTTCATAGGTTAGATTCTCCTCTTCAAGAGCTTTCAGATGATACATAATATGTGGGGATTCAATGTTTCTTGCGGCTCTAACCCGGGGTGGAGTACTCCTCTTCACTAATTCTCCACCCCGCCCACTTCAATGTATTGGCGGGAGGCCGCCAGTGGAGAATTAGTGAAGAGAGGTGTACTCCACCCCCGGGCATATGCCGTGGGAGGCGTGAATCCCCCACATATTATATATCATTTAAAAGCTCTTGATGAGGAGAATCCAACCTATGAAGTCGCAACATGAATTATGCAATTCTGAAGAAGTTATGAGCTAAAAAACGGTTTCTTACCTGCTTCTTTAAGAGCCTGGATCTCGGCGATGTTTCAATGGATCGATACAGCTAAAGCATATTCTGATAGGGCAAACTTCACACTACAAAACCTATGAAGTCGCAACATCACACACCTTCAAAGTCCGGATTCACAAGAGTTTAAATGTCAGTTGTCATTAAGCAACCTAAAATTGAGAAGATTTTTAAGGGTTTTCAAAATTCTCGTTCTCAGCGGCCACTCCTCAAATCAAACTGGTTTTTTCACTGCCTGGTAGAACAACACTTACCCTTCAAAACCTATGAAGTCGCAACTGCGGAGATCTTCAGCCAGCAGATTTGTAACAGTGGAATAATTTTCCACGATTTTTCATTATTTTATCATTCTAAATTCCGGTCACTGCCTGGATCGACCTACTTTCTTCGCTGTACATTATAACAAAATTTAATTAATAAAATACGTACAGTTCCGCTGAGCTACTTCCAAATACACTATTTGATAGGCATGTTTACTTTAGATATTTATGACGCTGTATACATAAAAATTTGCTATCAATGATCCCTCTTGCATTTGTTTTGCGTATCTTCCGCGCACTAACGGCAATGACCTGGAAGGATAGACGTTAATGCTCCTCCCCCCTCCCCCCCCCCCTCCCGGTCGACGTTTTTGGGAGGTGAGTGTCCGGCACTACCACCTTCACTTTTGGCCGGCCAGTGGTAGCTAAGACCACCTTCACTTTTGGTGGCCCGGCTCCCCATCGCACCTCTGGGTACATTATGTAACATGCAGTGGCGTCCCCGAGCGAAATTTTTGAAAGTCACTTATATGAGTCATAAAAATGTGCAAGTGACCTGTTCATATTCGCAAATAATTAAAATAATTTTTTAAATTCTCAAAGATTTAACTTAGAAAAATTTTTTTTCGGGAACGTGGCTAAAGCCACGCCCCCTTTTTCAGAAATTTCGGGATTAGGAGGTTAGGAGGGGCCCGCAAATGTTGAGAAGCATACCAAAAATTTGTTCGAGAGCGTGGCTAAGGCCGTGCACCCTCTTTTTGTCCCTCTCCCACCCCTCCCCTCAGAACGGAAATCCTAGGTTCGCCGCTGATATCATGGTATAGTCAACTGCACAAAATCGCCCAAATTGCTGAAAGTTGAAAGTCCGCAAGCGTGATTGAGCGACAAATACACCATTGCTTACACTTCTTGAACTCAGACAATCGCAAAACAGTTTCGGGGAGGAGAAGTTCTAAAACTTTCGGCTGCTAGGTAGGGCGCGGTCAGATAGGGCGGGGTCCACTCACACTGCCCAATAGGAGCGCCCCGAGAGTTTAAGAAATTCAGTTTCCCTCGAAGTAGCTTGCGATTGTCCGAGAATGAGCGAGCTGTTGGCACCTGTGCACACTCAAGCATTTGTAATGGAAAATCTCAGGATTGGCCATTTTGGGCGACCTTCAAGGAGCTTATCGGTGAGAGAGAAGAAATTATGTGCAGTTATCAAGATTCTCAATATCGATGAGGTTGATTTATTAAGAAAGTATCTGTAGGGTATGATTCGTATACAATGCTAGCCATAGCTATACAGTCACCCTAAAAATCACGACTATTTTCCCTGTCTTAGATAAAATTCACTGAAAAACCACTATTCTCTGTGTGAACCAACGCTATATCTAGAGCTATCGTTGTCTAGAGCGGCTTTCAATTTCATTGATCTTGCCCGAAGAAAAATTGAAATTTAAAAAACCTGTCTTGAAGGCTGGTCATAGCTATAAGGCCACCCCTTATATCCAAGCAATACGACATTCTTTGAACCTACAATTTCTGGATAGTTATAGCAACACAATTTTTTTTTATCCTAGCGTTATTCCCTAGTACGGGGTCCGCTGCTCTTTATTTCTTTTTTTTTATTCAATACGTTTAAGCTGTTCTCTATGAAAAAAAACAATGAAGTATTCATGTTATAAAAACACAACAAGAATCAGCGAATTAATTTGATCACTACTCTTTTACTCTTGTGAGTCTTCTCCATTCTTCGTAGTCTTCAGCTTGATGTTCATTTAAGTCAAGTTCGTTCAAGTCTGCATTAACTTTATCAATCCATCTTAGCTTCGGTCTTCCTCTGAGTCTTTTTCCGGGGACTTCCACAGACATTGCTAATCTAGCGACGTGATCATCTTCCTTTCTTCTTACATGTCCGTACCAACGAAATCGCTTCTCCTGTATTTTCTTCACGATTGGCGCGACTTTCATTGTGGACCTTATGGTATCATTGGTGACATGATCATAGTTATAGCAACACAATATGAAACGTATATTGCATCTGGGAGCTGTTATTTGTAGAAAGAAAACTTATACTGCTTTTTTTGCTTCGAAATGCATGAAAAGTCGCCTTATTTCAAGGAACCGCTGAATTGAAACCGAGATTTCAAGCACTTATAACTCGAATGAAGGGTAATGAATATTAGATTTGTTGAGCCTTTTCAATGAATGCGGTGAAGAGCGCTTGAGTCAACTTTGCGTAGTCGCTGTTATTGATAAACAAACCTCAACCTTAAAGGCAGCGCCCATGCAAGATCCATTCACCCAGATTATCACATAGTTGTAAAGAGGGGCCCATGACTCCGATCTGCGTTGGTCCAATCCTTTGACGTGCCCTCTAAAAGGAGATACGGGCCTGTGATACGTATCACAAACCACCCCTGAGTACGAGTGCTTGCGCAGGAATGCGGTTGCACTGCAGTTGCATTGCAATTGCACTGCACACTGCAATGCAACTGCATCCGTACAGTTGCAGCTCCTACCGCTGGCATGACGATGGGAACGAGCAATTCGAAACTCGTCCACCTTTCAAAGAAAGGGTCCCCCAAAACCGGGTTTTTCGGGAGTTTTGAACAATTTTGACTTTACAGCTGTAATCAGAGCCACGGAAAGGCCCCAGAATGGCAGAAATATGAGGGGCGAAATTTTGCCCGGACGCTGCCTTTAACATGTTTGTAAGCACGCTTTGAGACACGAACCTTGACTTCTGGTCAAAAGTTGAAGCTCTGTTTGCATGGAAGCGTACTAATGTACAAGTTTTCAGAATTTTTGCAAAGACGCAACCGCAACGTTTTAGTCAAAATGCTTCTTCTGCAGGTTAGTTGTGCGCAGTGAATCTAACACAAATCTATTCTACTTCTTCTAACTCCTCATCTATCCAATTTTTATGTAACTTAGAATCACTAGAATCTCAAAGTTTTAAGCGGGTTTCCGTCCAGTCGAATGTTCAGAGTGGATTTTGATTACGCAGTGTACGTTACCCATTTCTAAAAGATCAGCGCTCAAGATGAAACTTCAATCCTAGAAGTTGCTATGATGTTCTTGCCATGTGCACAAGTTTATCGTTGAACAGATGAAGTACTGGGCACATGATAGAGCTTTTCTAGCATCAGAACTGAAATTCTGTGGTTCTAAGGCTCTTTTATCTGAGGTGAGGTTGAGTCGCTTTCGTCAGTATTAGCGACTACGCAAAGTTGACTCAAGTTTTCTTACCGCATTCGTTGAAAAGGCTCAACAAATCCTAATAACTTCACCTGATTAGAATAAGTGCATGACTCAGTAAACCAGCAGTTTTTTGGAATAAGGTGACTTTTTATGCATTTTGAAGTAAAAAAGATGTATAGATTTCGTTTGAAAAGGCAACAGCTGCCAGGTATAACAAATGTTTCATAATTGATGTTACAACATACAAAAAATTCTATGCCCAACGAATGCAGTATTGCTCCAAAACAAATGGTGGCTTAATAGCTGTGACCAGCCCCCGGGACAGGTTTTCACAAAACTTTTGGTTTTTCTTTGAACAAAATCACTGAAATTGAGAGCCTTTCTGGACAATGATGTAGCATCGGTTTACACAAAGAACAGGGGTTTCACAGAAATTTTAAGCCAAGGCAAGTTCCGTGATTTTTTTAGGGTGGCTTTATAGGTATGCCAGTACTGTATGCACTCAAGGGTAGCTATAATAATGAGGCTTTATTTTTTTCAAATTTTGAGGACTACTTGCCGTCCATCATCAGAAGCCAACTAAGGACCATGTGGATGAAAGAGTATGCAAAAATCAAAGTAGAAAAAGACTGCACTAGACTGGAAGCGTTGTATGTACGTATTCTAAATGCATGTTACACATCGACTGTGATAAGACCGTGGTTTTACAGAAAGTTCACGCTACGCTTGTAGATGGAAAATTCGCTTTATACAATGAAGAAGTTCGCAAGCAACTGAGGTTGGCTGTGCCATAAATTTTTGTTCTAACATGATGTACCTCTAGGAGGAAATCAATTTGAAACCTTAATTTGTTTTACTTCAAAATGGGTGTGCCTTTCGGGGACTGTGCTTATGCGTAATCAACCACCTTTTAGCATCTTGTGGATGTTGAAAAACAGTTTGCTATTTGATGGGAAATGAAATTATAATCCCTTCGATTCAACGAGATTGGCGGCTGGGACGACCGCTCGCGCTCGTTACGCACTTACGCACTCTGCGCCTCTCTCGCAAATATGCTCTCTGATCACTCTCTAACTTTAACTAGGTTGCTTAACCCCGCCTATCAGCCGCCAATCCTGTTGAATCAAAGGGTATTTCTTATCGTTTTCTTGTCACCAAGGGGGAGGCGCCTTTCAGACGAATTCAAGGCTCAGGTTTCTACTGCTTACATCAAAAAACTCGACGAAACACACTATTAATTATATACAATGATAACTTTTCAGCTTTTTGATCATGCAGTGGATGGCGAGGATATACAGAAAGGATTTGCAGCCGGATCCAAGGCGATTGAATCTAAGAGATGCACAGGTAATAGGATGTGTTCCGTCTTGTAGTATTCCATATAGGTGCGATAATGTGAGAATTTTCTCACTTCCCCTTCACCCCTGAGCCGGGACCAAGGTGACCCTCTTCACCAAAAGCCGAGAAAAAAACCAACAGTGAGGTAAGGTTAAGCAAAGGAGATGCTTGATGAAGGGTGTGGGTAGTGATTTATGGATATTTATGAGTTTTTAGGATAGAAAAAATTCATAACTTTTGTAGATGAACATCTTGTACGCCGGCATGGTCACCATTGGAACCGTCTTGTCCTCCGCTTCCAGAAGATATACAGAGTGTCTGAGATTTATTTAAAAAAGTGCCTGGGTTAACGGTGTCCTAGTGATTCCTGGAGATTCTCGAGTTTTTAACACAAATTCATAACTTTTATAGATGAACATCTTGTACGCCGGGATGGTCACCACTGGAACCGTCTCGTCCTTCGCTTTCAGAATGTGTACAGCACGCTTGAAATCCATTCAAAAACTGCCGGGTGAAGGGTGGTTGAGACTTTTATAATGGAAGTGCTCAAGCAGAGGCTTTTTTACCATTGTAAAAAAACGTCTACTTGAGCACTCCCATTATAAAAGTCTCAACTACCCTTCACCCCGCACTTTTTTTAACGGACCAGAGACAAGGTATATATTCTTTGAAAGCAGAGGACGAGACGTTCCAATGGTGACCATCACGGCGTACAAGATGTTCATCTACAAAAGTTATGAAACTTTTAATGTTAAAAACGCGAAAATCTCTAGAAATCACTAGGACACCCTTCACCCAGGCACTTTTTTTTGAATGGATTTCAGACATGCTGTATATTTTCTGAAAGCGGACATTCAAAGACAATTTCCTTGCTGACGTTGCTGTTTATTTACACAAATTCAAATTTTTTCTTTCAGAAAATTCGCAAATGCTTAAAAACTTTCTACTCTTTCCGAAACAAATCTTTTCGCATTTACATCTTTTATGGTAATTTCAAAAACAGGCAGGGTGATGTGAAAAAAGGGAAAAGGAAATGTAAAAAAATATAAGGTGCTAATCAGAAATACAGGGTGTCCCAAAAAAATGTGAACACTGTTTGATCGTTAAGAACTCCCTTGCTTTCACGTCTTTCGCCGAGCTTGAGGCACCATTCTGTAGAGCGAGGTTCAACTTAGATATGTAGTATGAAGCAAAACTCCCATCTCACTTCGTTACTGTAGGATTACGGTAGAAAATTCGACAAGGTTTTAGGCCGTTGAAGGCCATCTTCTGCCTCAAAACAGAACCAAACAAGCTAAAATCTTTTGTACTATGGTAATGGAAGCCGCTGACTTCGAATATGAAATTTCCACTTTACTACAATGCTTCTTTTCAAAGTTATCCTAGGTAAACTGTAATGACTGATTTTCCAGCATTTGTCAAAATTGTGACTACAATATCAAAAAGGCTAAGAACACTCGTAAAAAGTTGTGTAGTGGAATCAGCGTGTGCGAAAACCTTAATACACGATTTCAGATTTTTTGAGAAAATTTGGTCAGGTGACATGTTTTACAATGGTTCCACATGCTGGAATTTCTTACCGTAATTCTACAGTAACGAGGGAGTTAGATGATTTGCTCCATATTGCAAATCTAAGCTTATCCTCGCTCTACAGAATGGTGCCTCAAGCTCGCCGAAAGACGTGAAAGCAAGGGAGTTATTAACGATCAAACAGTGTTCACATTTTTTTGGGACACCCTGTATAATTGTGTGCTAATCAAGCAGCACATTCACATTTTTCGATTCACATTTCAAAAAAAAGACAACCAGTGATGACAAGGAATTGAAAATTATAAACTTTGACTAGGAAAAATGATGAGAGAACACCATGGCTTCCCCCCCCCCTGTCGACATTTTATAATTTCTCTACCAAGTGAAACACACTTCACTCGGAGGGTCAGCGACCACTGCAAGCCCTTCACCCTGGAAGGGTCATTCTCACCTTATCGCACTTATGTTTCATATCTATTGACAAGCAAATAAACCTTGCTAGTTCATGACTTCAGGTGTTTGCAGGGACACATTTCATTGCTCCATTTGCATACATGTGTCTTAAGATTCTCACTAGAAGTCACCACTTTGGTGGAACTGAAAACTTATAGAATACACTTTTGATTATTTCTTGCTTGATTTCACCTAAACTGGTGGTTTCGGAAACAGTCTTAACGAGCATATTAACTGAGCCTAGGTTTTGAGGTTATATGGATGTTGACAACAGTTTTAATTACCTAAGTATACACCAGACTAGATCCGGAATTTTCAAAAAGGAGTGTAAATAAATTTTAACGTTGTTGTTATAATGAAATCATTTTGTGATTCATTTTAGCAAGTCTAATTAGATCCAGACCATTCAGCTTCAACAATCACTTGCGCATTACTACAAGGTCCGTAATAGTCTGAAAATTCTGAAACTCCCCAGAATACAGCAGGATACCGAAGAAAACCCTTACATTGTGAGTATATCTAGACTTGTCAAGCTCTTCAATGTGTATAGTAACATCATCCTCGAAGAAATCTTTGCAGAGAGCCTTGGAGAATTACTTGAAGTTGTTTAAAAACGATCAAACTAATTATTTCTGCCGCCTTGTTGTGCCAAATGCGAACGGAAACACGATCAGGTTGAAATTTCTAAAAAGTCCAGTTCCCATAATCGAGGAGGTAATGAACTTCTTGGTATTTGCATGTTATCATTGCTATTCGATATAGATGCCGGACTTGGGAGAAATTCCACGGGATGAGCAGAATGAGAGAAACAGGTAATGCGGAATGCTTTGTTATGGTATTCTTCTAGTTTGAACTTGAATTAGCTTACCATGTAATCCTTAGGTTTGTTGATTTGTTATTTGCATGTCCTGACACCTATGCCAAATTCAAGATTTTGCACCTGAATCACGAGTTTAGCGAATAAAGCAGAGTAGGTACCTTTTGATTCAACTGGCTTGGCGACTGGAAGGCGGAGCTTCGTGGCCTAGTTAAGGCTAAATAATCAGAGAGCACGCGCGCGAGAGAGACGCAGATTGTGTCGCGGGCGCGAGCGGCCTTAATAAGGTTATAAAGCCCTCCCCCCGCCCTTCCCTTCCAGCCAAGACAGCCGAATCAAAGGCCAGATGCTTCTTGACTATAGTCAAAACTTATATCCTCAAGAAAAGCAGTAGTAGTAGATGCTTCTTAATTTTAGTCAAAGACCATTTCTTTTAGAAATAACCAACTTCGAAGGTTTGATCCACGTTGGATGCTGACTGCAACACAAAGAAGAATGGCAGAGTTGCAGGTTATTGGATGTGTTAAACATTTTATCCGGAAAACGATTTTTTCAGGACATCAGCGAAACAGTTTGGGAGAAGGCCAAGCGAAGTGACACTATGATAGAACAATCAAAGGCGTTCATGTTAGGCTAAGACTAAAGTTGCATGAGCATAGGAAGAATTAATTTTGGTTTACAGAAATAATTTTTGAGTTTATAACGCTGGTACTTTAGAGGCATATAAAATGAAGTCACTCGTAGATGGTGTACCCTTTGTTTTCAACCAGATTGACTCTGGAAGGCGCGGCTTCGTAACGTATGAAGCGACTGTTCGCATCCGCGACGCAGTCTGTGCTTTCCTCGCGAACATGCTTTCTGAACGTTTTTAGCCTTGATTAAATCACGGAGCCCCACATTCCAGCCGCCGATCTGGTTGAAGCAAAGAGTAAGTAGACATACCTACATGCGTATATACAGGGTGGAGCAAATGTCTGGGAGCCTAGTACTTTCAGATAAAATCAGAAAAGTAAATAGAACAAAGTTTGGTGCATACGAACCTTTACAAATACAGCACAGCTTTCAGACATATGAATTGGATTAATTAAATGAATTTGGATGAATAACCTAAAACGGTTATTCCCGTTCGCGAAACGGGGAACAGGAATAACCTAAAACCTTGAAATTGCTCCATCGATCGAATTCGAATGGATGCTTGTATAGAATGCTTATGAAAAGAACATAACCTAGAACTCAGTGCCTGCTGCGCTCCTTTAGCTTTCAAATTTAATTTTAAAAAACAATGAACACTGGCACCGTAATTTCTGCAATTTTAATTTGCGTTTTTGAAAGAATAGATTTTGGCAAACGCAACTACTGCGATGTGCTAGTGCAAAGCCTCCTTTACACTGTGTGCATCAGAATGTTGCAGAACATTTACAATATTTTTGGCTACGAAATAAATTGCGAATACCCTAAAATCCCATAGATAAGAGCGGTTTAATTCACCGGTGAAAAATGAATTGGAATGAAATGAAATTGAATGCAGGCACCCCTCTAACTTGATGGATGGATAAATAAAAATCGGAGAAGAAGTTTAGAAGAAGCTCCGCCCCTCAACTCTAAACCCCGCCCACTTAATAAACTTATAGAAATTCCGTAATTCCGTTGAAATCGCTATTTTTCTATATGAATGATGCATGATGCATGCTGATGCAGACCATATATAGGGCCTGTCAAACGCAGTGTCGCTTGCTTCAGCATCTCCACTCCCGCGCTGGACTTTGCGTCTCTCTCCCGAACATGCTCTCTTATCACTTTCCCAGGGCAACATGGGAAAGCTGGAGCCTCAATCTATTGGAATGGAGGACGCGCAGGAGGAACCAAGGGCCCAGCCGCGTGTATCCGCAGGAGATAATTAAGAGCGCGAGCACTGTGGAGAAGATTTGGCAAGGATCCAGGAGAACTTGGCAAGAGAACCTAGAGAAAATCCTAAGATAGTAAACGCCTGTAACTTTGCTTGGGGAAGTGTTCAAAAAATAAGTGAGGCAAATTTAAAATCGGCGTTTCATGGCACATTTATTTGGGAGAAAAACGGGTGCTAAATATTGTTAATTCTCAATCAAAAACATTACATTTTAATTTCCTAAGAACTTTGCTAGAAAACTTACTTGGAAGAAACGACTCATGCTCAAGTTTTAGAATGTCGATCAAGAGTTTTTGGATGTTTGAAAACCGATTTTGATTAAACCTTTGGATATCAATAGAACCAAGTCGTTAGATCGTCGCGCAACCAAAGAGCTATGATAGCGTATCAATTCGGAAACAAATTAAGCTTATTTTGCACTTTTCCTAAGAGCAAAAGAATTTTCTAAACTGCGACAGTAAATCGCAAGTATCAACAAAAAGATTTTTTTGTTCTAAGTGCATGCAGCGTAGCAATCGAATGGTTCATGTTTAACAAATCTTGTTCAGATTTCAAACGTCGAGCACATCGTTGGAAAATTTCGGCAGATTTGGGACCCTTAAGAGTATTTTACATCGATGTAAAAAAATTTATTTCTCAATATTTGCCTCACCATTTTGAGTAGCAGCACAATTTAAAAGATTTGAAAAATGCTGGACCTTGCCAGAACGTATTTCCGTAAGCTATCAGACTGAATCTCGGAATTTCGGGGCTATTTCTGATATGTTGAATCTGAATTCTCCAGCAACTGTAACAAACATTTTTTCATTCGATAGCCGTATTCCAGTTTTTCAGTTGCCGACTTTGAGTTTGCCTTCCAGATTTCCAGCGATTTTCCAAATAAAAGAATTTTTTTTTGTTTTAAAATTATCAGTTTTTGTGTTCTTATTCTTATATTAGTGAAGGTCTTGAAAAGCGGAATCCAAAACTGTCTCCATAATTTCTCGAACATTTTCTCAGACAAAGTTATGGGGATTCGTTATTACAAGTTCTCTACAAGTTTCTTTGCCAAATAGTTCTGGATCATTGCCAAATCTTCACCGCAGTGCTCGCGCTCTTGACTATCTCCTGCGGATATGGCGGCAAGACCTTTGGTTCCTCCTGCTAGGCCGCCGATTGGAATGATTAGAGAGCACGTTTCCGGAAGAGACGCAGAGTCCAGCGCGGGATTGGAGATGCTGATGCAAGCGACACTGCGTTTGATAAACCCTATACACATAACACGGGCGGCGGGTAAGGCTATTTTTTGTTATCGATCAATATCGATTTTGCCGATTTTTGTCGATACAATAGCATGTAGAAACACCCATTACTTTCACTGGTTTTATCGATCTGCAAACTTTGAGCTAGAGGGCTGGGAATGAGTACAGGAAAGGGAGTGTAAGTGAACATGACGATTACGAAAACACGAGTGGTAAGGGGAGGGGGGGGGAAGGAACGGGAGGGAAACTCGCATATGCAAGTGAGGTAGGGGACAGGGAGATGTTGTGTAGGAAGGGGGACGACTGGTGAGTTTTAGGGTTTGAGTCGTTACAACCTAACTACAGAAAAAAATACAATGTCTGAAAATACACTTTTTCAGGAGATTTTAGCAGATTTGCTATAGAAAATCTGCGACCAAACCGTCGCAACTTCATTAAAACTTGAGGAAATGATTTTTTTGTGCTCTAGGATATCATATCGCGGATAATCCATTAGCTAACCACCTTTACAGATGCGAGAGCAATCAGTTTTTTGAATCGCAGTGCTCATGAATTAGAACAGATTTCTACTAGTGCACGAATAAAGCTCAAATTCGCAAGTGATATATACTGGGTGGTGTTTTGAAACTTTTTAAATCTATATTCTACTAAGAACCAAGAGTTGATTGGATTCACTGTACCTATACCGCTAGGCAATTGCAGACATTTGCAGTATATAGAAATTGCTTTGTATTCTTAGCTGTTGAATGATTGCTGCCTAGTTTAGCATGCTCAAGCTATGTAGAAAACTTTGCTATGTCGAAAAAAAAATTCATGTGTCTTCTTTATTTGTTGACCATTGCATATGAGAGTTTAATTGCTTTCATCCACCATTTTTAATGTTCAACTTTAGTCACTGAGTAGTAAATAAATGCTTCGTAGATTCGATGTTTCAAATTCCAAAAGTGTGCACGATTAAGACTTGATGATAGTCTGCATTTACACCTGCTGCACGAAATGTTTGCATATGAGAGTTCAATGCGCTCTTCCATGAGCAAGCGAAATTGCAGATTTTCGACACTGGTGGATAAACGTGGGTTGCTGTTGCTTATAAAGATGGTAAATCTTACTTGCTGAAACACTGCATAGCAGAATTTATTGTAATGCTAACGGTAATGGTGCGAAAAATGCTTCACACCATAGAATCATGCACTCTGGTCTCACTGAAAGGCGAGCATTTACGTTAATATTACCCTAAGTTCACCCTATAAGAAGCACCTCTTTCGGCTTTTCAGGGTGCCTCAGCCGCTTTGTTGTGTTTCAGCTAGCACAGACACTTTGCTTACATAAGTTTTCATACTTTTTGTTTACATAAAATGTATCTACACTGTAAAAGATTGCATATGGAGAAGAAACAGTTTCATAATGTTCTCTTTTCAGCGTTTTATAGCAATTTGAAAACCACTCGGTCTGCTCCGCTGTCGAAAAATCGGCTTTTTCTGCTTCTCAAGATGTGATTCGTCCACTTAAAAAGCTCAGAAAGCTGTGAAAAGTTCTTTCATGAAATCAGAAGTGCATGAAAACACTACTACATTTTTTACAATAATATAAAAATGATGACGGTTTTCAAAACAGGTCAAAAGGGACTTCGTACAAAATTTTCTATATCAAACGGGACTTCGCTTTGAAATTTCCCTGGTGCCAGCTCGTGCCGAGCCCTATGGATTATTTATCGACTGTCGCCATCTAAGAGAAGCAAGAAAGAAGTTCAATTCTATCTTGTATCTCTCAATTCTCAAATATTTGACCTTTTACTACACTTTCTGTAACACCGGCAAATTCGAAATCTGAAATTTTCTGCGAACTTCGAATTCAATTTGGCATTGGTGACTGCTGAAACGGACGTCTCTCAACATAAACCCGCTTATGACTATCTATATCAGTCTTGCTTTAAGAACTCCCAATATGTAAGCCTTCGGCTGTGACAGCTCAATATGTAGGTCATGTTTTATAATTATTCAATGCTTAAACTCCATCGAATGCTCCTTATTGTAACAACAGCATTTTCGTTCAAAGCATATAAAGAAAACTGCTTCAAGCCCAAAGTGCTACATCTTTTGGATATAGGCCAATATGTCGCCAATGGGCTTCATTTCGTGCGGGAAGCTGGCACGAGCTGCAGCCACACGTCAATTTGGAGGTGCGTGTTGGCACAGGGGGGGGGGGGCATGCTGATTACTAGCACAATATTTAACTTGGCGCTATTCGGTTATCCGGGCCCCAAAATTTTTTTGTCGTAGAGCTTGATCAGATTCGTGTATAAGGGTTATCTTACATGCTGATTACAGATATCACACTTTCTCCGCAGAATGTCTCCCGTGTAGTTACGATAGGTGTACGGTAGGAAGTCAAAATCATGAATTTGGATGGAGTTTGGTCCAGAGGGCTTATTCGACATGCTGATTACAAACTTCATACTCTCTCTCTCTCTGCATATTGGGACCTTTCCATAAAGTTATGGTGGTTGTACGGTATGGGATCGAAAACTTAGATTTGCTCTAAACTTCGTCTAGGGTGGCTATTTGGCGGGCTGAACATGAATATCATGCTTATTTCGCAGGATAGCGCCATTTTCTTGGGTTACGGTGGATGCACAGTAGATAAGTCGAAGTTCCAGATTTGTTCAAAACCTTACCTGTAACGGTTTACAAGCATGCTGCTTATGAATATGATGCTTGCTCGCTGTCATAACGTATTATTGTGAAGTTATGATGAGTTGCAGGGTTTGAATGGACATTTTTTTCGCTTTCGACCAGTTCTGATCCCAGATGTTCACAAAATGGGGAAACGGTCGTTTTGCATGGCGGTCTTCAGTGCCACCTTGATAACCTGTCCCAACGCTTAACGCACGCGGCAAATCTCCCCCCTCCCTGTTCTTTGCTTGGGCAAAAACCGCCGAAAGGTATCGCGCGCGGCAGTGGTCTCATAATGAAAGCATTACGGTCGTGGGAAACCTTCTATACACACGGATTGCCTTTATCGTGGAGAGAGTGAGTACGATATTCTTGAAACAGAACTTTAGGCAACACCCTGCCAAGGTTTCAGGCAGATTCATGATTTTTACCCGCTGCCATGTACCTACCGTAAATCTGCGAAACGGTCTCAAAACGAGAGTGTTTGTAACGTGGTCAGAAGGTCGGATCTCTCTAGACCGAGTTTCAGCCAAAACTGAGATTTTGCCCCTCAGTATACCTACGGAGGCTCTTGGGATGAATTTTGCACAGGAGACAAATTTTGAGTGTTTCAAAATTGTCCCAACACCTCAGACAATGCACCTTTTTTAGCAGAAAATGTGACAAAAAAATCCTGATGACGTCATTCTACAAAAACAATCCCCTTTTCACTGCGACTGTTTTTTTACAGAGCGGTTTAGTTGAGGAGCGGAGACTTGACATATTGCTGTATAAAATACCGCGATTTTTTTTGATGTCAAAGTATGATTATCTGAAAAAAAAGATAAGGTAGTAAATGGAATTATTTTGAAGTGACATTTCCACAATTTGTTTAGGTATTTCTCATTAGGATCAAAGACACCACAGCAACCTATAGACTGCTGCTATGTAGAAACTTTTACGGGCTATTTCAGACTAACCAGCGGCACTCTAACATTCTCCGATACCAAACTCAAAATTTCTTTTTGGGTTGGAAGCTTACTTCCTTAGGGGCAGCCAACAGAAAGCTGCATTTAAATTCATTAAAGAGGAGTTCTACTATCTTCATAAAACTAAATGTTGAATTTAGGATAAAGAATCATTGTTTAATTTTGTTCAAAAATTGCACAAACACTCTAATCTCAATCCCACTATTTTGAGTTCGCTATGGATCTATCTGCCGTTGTGGTGGTTTTGCTTTTGCGCTTTGCTGCTGTTTCGTGCTGTGAAAAAAACTGTAATTCTATTTATTTAAAATCTAGTTAACGAAAGCCAGATTGTTTCAGGGCTACTCAGGAGGATACATCAATAGGAAAAAGCAGTGCATATGCCACAACTGAAGAAGCATGTTTCTGAGCTCTGCACGACAATGTGAACCCATAAACAGTTTTCGAGAATTGCAATAAAATCAAAGCTGATTACAGCAAGCATGCATGAATTCAACTTTTCAAAAAAGGAGAGCGAACTACAATTTGCCTATTCATTTGCGTCATCCTTGCAGAGTGCCAAAGTCTTCTCAAAGTAGTGATTTCATTAATTGTGCCATGCTGCCCATCCCCTAAAAACTATCGTTTTGAGGTCAGAGTGATTACCATAAATCAAAATTGGAATTGTCGAGCTGATACTTTTGTACACCGCAAATACCCAATTACAAATTGTTTACTCATTGGAAAACTAAAAATTCCTGAAGCTTTCTGGTCATGTTTCATGTCCATGTGGAGGAGGCTTTGCGCTATTGATTCGTAGTAATTGCGTTTGCCAGGATTTGTTTCTTGTATATGGCGGAAATAAGTTTGCGAATTTCTTTGCGCGGTGGCCGTTTTGTCTTTGAATTACATTTGTATGCTATCGAACATATTAGTCACCGAGCTCAAGGCTATTCTGCTTCCTCTTTAATGATACGAGATAAACATCTAGTTTATTTGGTTCGTGAATATTTGTTTGATTAGAGTCGGTTCTGTTCCCTCTCTTTTTCATAGTTCCCCTGAGTTATGAAGTTTTCAGCAAGCACTATGCCTTTGGTCAAACTGACAACTTTTTTCTTAAACACTTCGGATCTCCCGCGCTTTCCCAAGCTGGACGTTTTTTACTCTGCTTCTAAATATGCTGCACGGAACGCTTGCGTATCAGAGTTCAATGGTTCAAATCTCATTTGCTAAGACCTTGATTGGCAGAATTGCTTAGAATGCTTACGGTAACGCTTTGTAATGCCAAAAAGTACTTCACAGCATAGATTACACAGCATTTATACACTCACTTTGATCTCACTGTAAGGCGAATGTCTACTTCAAGGTTACAGTAAGGCGGTATAACAAGTTTAGTGCGATATTCATGATCAGCGTCCTGAATTAATCTTTATGCGACCTTCTAGCAAATCCAATGATAACAAGCAGTGTAATGTAAATCTATCGTAAACTACAAAAGCTACCTTTACCGAATACTGACAAGGAGAGGATACTTAGTCGAAAGCACCAATCCAGATGAGACATATACCATCTTAGAGCGCTTGAAACGCTGATTTCTAATCTGCAGTTTCTAGCTGCGGAGCGGTTTTGTAGAGAGAGTTGTGAGGGGTGATTCCCCTGGGGTTGAGGCGCCCTCCACCAGGTCTCCCCCTACCTATGAGCACTGTAGAGGAGTACCAACTGTGGCAAGTGACCTAGTCGTAAGCGACGTGCTTTATAAAGAGAGTGTCAAGGTTTTAATCCCCTTCGCATGCTAAATTGAACTTCTAAATGGCTTTAGAGCCCTAAAGCATGAAACTTCTGACGATATTGGTAGTAGTCGAGGTTAGAAGTGTTAAAAAAAACTAGAGTAATATGAGTATTATAATCTTTACTGTAATCTTCATTCAAGTTATTTATTAAGCTGGAAACTAAGTTTTGCAACTGGTTTCATAACTTCACTCTCACTCAACATGGCGCGCTCAAACTTTGGCATTATGTAGAAGGCAATGTGATCTACAAGCGAGCACAAATTGTCTAAATTTTGAACAAGAAATAGAACAGTTTCAGGCGTTTTTCGAAAACTAGTGAAATTTGAGAATTTTTGGGGTTTTAAGCTAAAATGAGGCCTTTGGCAGCTTAGACCTTGCGCAGTAATCCAGATTCGTCTATAAATTATTGCTGGAGGTTGACTCCTTTGGCCTAGTAAGAAAGAGACAAAATTTAGGGGCACGTCGAGATTTGGCGTTCTCATAAAGTTAACGAGTTGATGTACGCAAGAGCTGCTGGGGACGACCGTCGATGACTAAAGAGTCCAAAGCTCATATTCCGCCGAGACTTTACATATTAAGGTTATTTAACTTGCCAAACGCGAATACCATACTCATTTGTTGAATCAACGCCTTTTTCCTTGTTTAGGGTGAGACCCCATATCGTACAACCACAGTAATCCTACAAAAAAGCCCTTATCACGCAATTTCACTATCGTTTTCGTGATCAGCATGTCGGATAACACCCTCACGCCAAGTTTCAGCTAAATCCGTCAAACTTTGAATTTTTCCCCTTCATACCATACACCTACCGTAACTTTCACTGCGACGTCAGAATTGTAGGACAGCAGCTGCGCTTGTAGCTTACGTAACAACCAACGCAGTGGCAAAATTTGAGTGCGCCATGTTGATTGTGAGGAAAGTTATGAGACCAGTTGCAAAACTTAGTTTCCAACCTAATACCATTAGGTCAGTTGCCATCAGCTGATACTCTTCTACAGTGCTTACAGATAAGGGGAGACCGCTGGAGGGCGCCTAAACCCCAGAGGGAAGCACCCTTCATAACTCCTTCTACAAAACCGCTCCGCAGCTAGAAACTGCAGATTTGAAATCAGCGTTTCAAGCGCTTTAAGATGATGTATGTCTCGTCCGGATTGGTGCTTTCGACTAAGTATCCTCTCCTTGTGAGATTTGTTTATGCAATTTCGCGCGGTAAAAAAGGCAAAAAAAATAGCAACGTTTTCCGGACAAGAACTGTTGCACTAATTAATGATGGTAGAAAAATCCTTGCATATGGTTTATTGAGATGCTTCTTTATATGATAGCCAGTCAGACTTGTGTCTCCATATAAAATGGTCTACAACCTCAGCACTACGAATCATAGAAAGCTTTTCGTAGTGGTTTTATGAAAAATAAGGCAACACATTTTGCAGAGGCTCTGTTTTCTACTAGTCATCAGTCGTATTTCTTTCAACAGTCTATGTTCTGGCCGTGCGTCCGAAAACGACTTTCACGGGAGAGGAATTTTTTTGAAAATCTCCAAAAAGCGGATCCTAGCCCCAAAAAAAATCCCGTAAGCAGCCAACTTCTCAAAAAATATATTTTCCACATTAGACGTTCGTATGTAAATTTGATGTATCCTTTTTTGTAGCCTAGAAACCGGGAAAATAAAAGCTGGAACACTCTTGCCAAAGCAATGCTGGACTGCTCCCACACTGATATTTTCATATTGCAAGTTTTTGCAAGTACACTCTGAACTTTTACCTCGGGCTTTTTCGGTTTTCCGTTTGCAAAGAAGATTTTTTTTGTGAATTCGACATTTCTCAGTTGACATCTTTTTCTGACTGAAGTTTCAGAAGTTACGGAAGCTGTTGGAGTTTGATAAAATCGAATCCTTGTGACTAGATTTAACGTTTGCGACGTTCTCAGCGCGCTTAGTTGTGTCATGACGATTAGAATGATATATATTTTGTTAAGAAACCGCGCAGTCCTACGACCTGCCCCGTCTCCTCTTTCTCCTGTTTCTTCGTACCTAAGTGTTGCGCGCTACCTAACTGCCCCGAACGCTGGACACGAGAAATTTGGCCATACTATAGCTTTTGATCTCTACTTTTTACGCTGACAACGTCTCAGAATCCCATTGGTCTTAACCTAGGGCATACCTTCCGCGATTCCAGTTGCATTGCAATTTCCAACTCGGACATATATTCCAAGTCCGCAGCGCACGCGCGCCCAACTGTGTGGTCGCAGCGCGTCTGTGTTAGGCCTAAAGCATACCTCACGCGATTTTAGTCGCCGCGCGATTTGGCACTGCAACGACTCTCCATAGCTAGTCGTAAACGGACTTTGCTTGGGCCAGACTTGCTGTGTTTGTTACAATTTATGGAATCTACGCACCCATGCATCTGAGGACCTCGCATGCTTAATCTCTAGACATCTGGCAAACCGCCAAGTCGCGAGGATGTTGGGATTTCGCGAAATCGCGAGAGGTATGCCTTAGAATGACACTGCGACGAATCGCAGGCCTTTTTTAGGCGCACATACTCTCAGCAGGGATATCGTTGTGCGTCGCCGAACTCAGCGATATCGCCGTCGCTAGTTCTGCACCAATGATGAACAGGACAACTAGCTCGAATGATTTCTTCTTTGTGAGAGGGTCCGTAATTTTTTGCAAATGACAATCTCATTTAGAACTAATCCATTTCATACATCTTCCTTTCTGCATGAGAGAAGGACGGTCATCGAACATTTCATACTATTGTCCTTGAAAACAACACATGCGAAGTAATATTATGGAATGCTTTCCATATATCTCACCTCACCTCATCCTCTGTGTTGGCATTCACTGTTCGCGCAATGCACTAGTCTTCTCCCGTCCTTGTTTATTAACAAGTAAATAATACTATTAACAGTATAGATAATGTTCATATTATAAAATTATAACCTAAGAAGTTTCGTTCTTGACCTTAAATGGTGCCCGTATCTCGAATGTTCTTGCTACAGCTTCTGAAGCATGGTAGATGCGCAATCTCGGTCGCTCAGGCGTATACTCAGATAATCGCCGGGGGCAGGCGGTACGCAAACTCGCGCTTTTCTGCAAGCGGTCAGCAGAATTTTGAGGCGTGGCCAAACCTTCGGCGAGCGGTACTTCCTTTACTGTCTCATGTTCTACCAGCGGGCCGCAACAAAGAATTTTCTGCAGGCGCTCGTCAAATAATCTCTTTCAGCGAGCGCCGGTCAAATTTTCAGCTGGCGCTCGGACAGTTTTTAAGCAGTTTCGGGTGTATGCCGAGCAAAGGTGAGACTCTACATGGCAAATGTGTCATCGATGGTTTGATTACTCAAGTTTGAGATACTTTCTTCCAGCGGAAAGTACCTGAGGGCTACTAGGTCCTTCACAAAGGACCGTGCGGCCTCCAAAAATTTGTATATTCTCGCGGAAAGTCCGCGAGAATATACAAATTTGCTATATATAATATACAATGCTGCCACTGCGCCGCAGCTAATCTATAAGGAAACCGCGATTGTTCTCCAAGCATTCGTCTAATACTTCGCTAAATTTCTTCCAAATATCTGCAAGCGGACCGCAAGAAATCAGCGAACTATTTTTCCGGTGCCCGCCCGCCCATAAATCGGATGGCCGCTTGCCCCCGGCGATTATCTGAGTTGGCAGACAAGAGCTCGCGCAGCATTCGTCAAAATATGCCTACCCAAAGTTTCTTAAGGGTGGAAAGCATGGCCTTTCTGCTACGAAGCTAAGGAAATGCCTAACAAGGACTGAAAGAGTGAACTCAGAACTTTATGAAATAGCAGTCGATTTTTATTGCACTTCAACTTGCGTCCCCAAAAAGCGTTGGTAAATACTAGGATAATTGTGAATCCATACCTTCCTAGTTTGATGTCGTGTTCTCTGAAAGCGTATGGCACCATATTCTGTTTCCTTGAATAAATGTTCACACAAGTAGCGTAAATTTTCCAAAAGTGGTAGTGGTGTGGTGTTTGAGCGTCTACAAAATCGCTTTCGGTATGCCCGGCAATCAAACAATAAGCGATATTCACGCAATGAACCGTCGCCCAACGGTCTAATCGCAGCGATCAAAAGTCATAATGACGGATCGCTGAAGGTAAGCCTTGGGCCTTATAGAGGTTCGGACGGTTTGCTTTGCTATAGCTTCACGCAGCTCTCTGAAGTTTTATATCTCAGGGCATGTGATTTCTTTATGATCTATATGCCTTTCAATATTGTACTGTCGTTATGTTTACTTGCAAAACACCCGAACTGCTATTGAAAAAATTTTATCTTAGCATTCTGGAAGGAGCGGTAGTCATCACGTGGGCTAAAACTTCTGCTACACATTCTAGTTATTTTAATTTACTTGGATCTATTATTTCCAGTTTTCGATAATTGCTTGTTTCAGAAATATCTCAGCTTGAATTATGTACCCCCATACCATCGAGATTTCCAGGGCCATAACTTCGAAGATATTGAACAAACAATCATAGTGACAACCAGGCTTCAATTTTTTTGGCTCCTCTTCCGTCCAATACCTTCCCCGGCTCAGCAGCTTCCTTATCCCTGGTTCTTCCTTATCCCCGCTCAAGGATCGATTCGTCTTGTATTCCTAGTCGAACTACTGAAGGAAATCGCCCTACACTGCTGTTATTATGGTCAAGGATACACCGGTTTACCCAATTCCCTCTGTGGACCGCCAGCGAAAACGAAGGCTGCAGTTTGATGAAACGCCTCCACGATCCCCTGACTTGGACGAGGCCGCCAATTCGTTATTGCTGGACGATAATCTCCCGCTATATGCTAGGACTATAATCGGATACTTGCTGGAAAGCCGCAAACAAATGGAGTCGATTGTCAGAAGCAATCGTGAGTTGATGGACGAAGTGAAAAAATTATCTGATGAGATTACTTCGCTCAAATCCGAAAACGATAGATTAAGGTTATCTCTCAGATCAAAAAACCAGTCGGAAGCCGAACCAACTTCTGTGGATCAAATCGGAACAAATCTTCCGAGTCAAACCGACGTGGATCAAATCGGATGGCAGGAACAAGAAAGAAGACGATCGTTGGTACTGGCTGGAATTCCGGAATATCGTGGTGGACCAAGCAGCGTAAGAGTTAATCATGATTCGAATTGCGTTTGTCAGATTTTCGATTTTTTGAATATTGATTGTGCCCCCATTGCAATTTACCGCATGGGGAGACCTAGTTTTTCGCGGGATAGATTGCTTAAAGTAGTAATGCCTTCAACTTTTTTTGTTGGACTAACACTTAAGAGAGCCTATCTGATGAAGAAATTTCCTTACAAAAAAGGCATATTCATTAGGGCGTCCTTATCGAAAGCGGAGCGTGAAAAGCTCAAGCTAGAGAAAGGATTGCGAATAAGTGTTTCCAGAAATGAAAATGTTGATTCTCATGTTTCTCATGTTTCTCATGTTTCCCCTTCTGCTAATAGTCATATGGATGTCATCAATCATTCTTCCCATACTGATTTTGCTGATTCTTTAAACGCATAGTTATTCCTCGGAGAGAAGATAGTTCTTTTTCGTCTTTTTTGTGTTTTCTGACAAATATAAGATCATTGCAAAAAAATTTATCTATGCTCACATTCCTCCTCGCCAATACCTTGCCATGTATATGCGGGATTACAGAGACCTGGTTGAACGCAAGCTATGATATATCCGATGCCGCCCTTTTTGGCGAATTATGCAGATTTTACGAGATATATAGATGTGATCGCAAGTTTAAAAGGGGCGGTGGTGTAGCCTTACTGCTAAGTAAGGCTCTGTGCCCACTTTTAGTATTCAGTGAGTCGATCATTGATGGTTATGAGTTACTTTGTGTAGACATTCATACCAGTACGAGAAAAGGTCGAATAATATTGGTGTATAGAACGCCCTCCTGCCCACGTCCCATTTTCGATCAGTTGATCAAGGCCCTCTCAGACTTGATGGCCGTGAATTTTTCGACTATCCTACTGGGAGATTTCAATCTCCCTGATATTGATTGGAATATGTTGGAAGTTAATGGGGGCAACTCCATGTCAAGGAACTTTTTGAATATGTGTCTGAGCCAGAACCTCGTTCAAAAGGTTAGACATCATACCCATGAGCAAAACACTCTCGATTTGGTACTTACCAACGATGAGTCACTGGTTACTGAGGTCAGGGTCGGACCTCCTATCGGAACAAGTGATCACTTGTTACTTAGTTTTTACATACGTTATGTAAGTGGTCCCGTTGGTGATATTGTTTTGAAAAGGGATTATAAAACCGAATATGTTGAGGCTGCCATTAGATATCTCGAGTCTATTGATTGGATTGGATCATTTGGAGTAGTCACAACGGTCAATGAAATGTACGAACTATTGATTTTTGCAATCCAACATGCAATCACTCTTTTCATTCCGCTAAAGGCTGTCCCATCAAGTGGACCTAAATTACCAGTCCACATTGAAAAACTGTTTAGAGCTCGCGAGTCGGCCTGGTTTAGATTTGTAGCTACTGGCCAAGCAGAGGATTTGCTTGCTTTCAAAAGGGTAAACGCCAGGTTTGAAAAAAAGACTTAAGAAATATAATACCTACTTAGAAAATAAGACAGTTAAAGAGGGAGATAGGACCGCATTCTTTCGCTTGCTCAACAGTAGAATTAAAGAAAGGAAAAAAATGGGTGTGATCATATCCGACACGGGGGATACCATGACTTCAGACCTTGACAAAGCTGAAGGTTTTGCTGATGGCTTTGAAAGAGTTTTTGAACAGGATTCAGTACACATTGATACAAGTTCCTTGCCACCTGACTATGCGGAGATGAAAGATATACGATATTTCAATGACTTTGAAATCTTTGAGGTGCTTCGAAAGTGGCCTCCATCTAGGTCGCTCACACCGGATGGCATTCCGCTGCATTTCATCAAAGCGGCGGCCCATGTAATCTCTAAACCACTCCAATACATATTCAATTTGAGCTTAATGAAATCTGAAATTCCTGAACGATGGAAGATCTCTTTCGTAACTCCTATACCAAAGAAGAAACCCTATACATGCCTATCCAATTATCGACCTGTGAGCATAACATCGATTTTTTCGAGACTTTTTGAAAAACTAATCAAAAAACAGATAGTTAATCATCTACAAAAACAAAATATAATTCCCACTGCCCAACATGGTTTCCAAGAGGGCAGATCCACCGTTACTTGTATGTTGTATGCGCTAAATGATTGGACCCATTCGTTGGATTCTGGGCAAAGTATTCATGTTGTTTATCTTGATTTCACGAAAGCTTTTGACAAGGTTTCACATAAAAAACTTGCAATCAAACTCAAACAAGTTGGTATCCATCCTATTTTTGTTTCCTGGATCTCCGCTTTTTTATCCAATCGCAAATTTTCGGTTCACGTTAATAAGACGTTCTCTCGCTTCAGAATGATGTCTAGTGGCGTGCCGCAGGGAGGCGTGCTATCTCCAACACTCTTTAACATCTATACTCATGAACTTCCTGCTCTTGTTTCCAGAGCAGGAGTGTCCTGTTGTAGTTTTGCTGATGATTTCAAAATCTATAAAACAATCACAACAATGGCAGATAAGGCTACGCTGCAAGAAGCTCTAAATATCGTTTTTGAATGGTCGAAAACATGGAACTTGCCAATCTCTCGTGAAAAAACAAAAGTTCTACACATTGGACCTGAAGATTTGGACTATCAGTATCAAATAGAAGGAGAAATTCTAGAGTACGTTGATGAGATTCGAGATCTCGGCTTTCTGGTCTGTAGCGATCTCAGCTTTGATAAACATTGTGAAGCTATTGCTGCGAAGGGCAATGCAGCCGTACACAACTTATTCCGTGCTTTATCAAGTAGTGATCCAGCCCTCCTTATCAGAGCTTATAAAGTCTACATTAGACCTCTACTTGAGTACGGCACGGTAGTATTCAATCCCACGAAAGTAAGCTCTATACGGACCCTTGAGAAAGTGCAGAATAGTTTTACTAGAAAACTATGGATCCGAACCAAAGGGCTTGACTATGATGAAATAGTTGATGGCAATCGGCGTAATAAAAACTTTGGATTAAATAGTTTAGCTTTCAGGAGAAGGGTATTTGACCTTATTACAGCACACAAAATCTTGTTTAAAGAGTATCAGGTCAATCCCTCGGACTTTTTCCAAATGAGGCGCTCAAGAACGAGAGGAGGGCCAATGAAGATAGTGGTCCCTAGAGCGAGAAGGAATGTGAGAAGAAGGTTTTTCGTTAATAGAGTATGCAGTGATCTTGATAAACTAATGAGGAAGGGAATGCTCCATTATAAGCTTTCACAGTTCAAAGCAGTCCTGAAGAACTATCTACTTTCTCCATGAATCTGCAGTAGGATGTTTTGATATGTTATTGTTACTAACACTTTTGGTTCATTGTCATTCGAATATTTTGTTGATATTGCTGTTTTGTTTTTTTTTGTTGATATTGCTGTTTTGTCAACATAGGGTAGCCTATGTAATAAATAATAATAATAATAATAATTCGCGAAGCTCTGAAAGCTTGTACTTTTTTGTTGTATTCACGTGCTTGTTGATTTCATTAAAACGAACTTCGATAATTAACTTTGTAAAAGTGCAAACAGTAAAATGCAAGAGCCGAAGAGCAGTCAGGCATAGCCGATTTGTTTGTCTATTTGTTTAGGACAAAAATTTGAAAATCAGCGCAGCTTCAAAACAGATAAAAACAGAAGTGAAGAGATTATTAGTTATCTGAAATTTGGGTTGAAAATATAGCCATTAAAAGGAAGAAAAAGCTGCATCGAACACATATTCAGTGCGTTTCAGTCATTGCTATATAAGGTTTATAACCGTTTGAGAAAGGGAAAACTTTCGAAGCAGCTCGGTATAAATCTCAATACCTTTACCTGCCTGTCGGCATATCCTTGTGCGCGTATGTTCCGGAAGAATTCTAAATCTTATTGATTCGGACCAAAGCACAAATACACTTCTGGCGGTATCATACCACTCTTCGTAGTTCGACCGTATCGACTTTTGCAAAATTTGAGCTGGAGAGGGAGGTGTTACAAGAGATAAGGAGCATGCTGATCAGGACCACCACATCCAATGATCTTATCGACGTTTGCAAAGCCGACCTGAGGAGCTAAGAGTTTCATGATAGGTAAGCACCCTATTCTAGACAATGAGGCGGAGGGCAGTATTGAAATATGTAGGTGTGAGAGAAATAGAAAAATAGATGCTAACGGCAAAGTCCTTACATGATTTCTGTGAAGACTCAGAGATTCCAAGAGTTTTGAGTATAAAATTTCTAGACAAAGCCTCATATGGCTGACGCCAATTAGTAAGTAAGCCAAATTGAATGCGCTGTAGTAATGCTATGAGCTCCTTAAAGTTGTCTACGGATCAAGAGCTGGTACAAGGTGTCAAAAGTCTGGGAACCTATTTTGCACTGCAATTACAAAGAGTTATAGTTTTAAATTTAACTTTATGCCACATGGTGCTACCTCCTTACCACAAAACATGCTTCTCCTAGCTCAAAATGGCTGCCATAGAATTATAGAACTGACTCCGTATAGTGAGAAAACCAAATTTTCTAGTAATCAAAATTGATTCCGTAGTTGGAGATACTGGAAATACTCTACAACAGTTCAGTGCCAATTGAAGGGCTTTACACTAATGAGTCGGAGAAGTTGCGATTGCTAGAAGCTGTTCCTTCAAAAACGAAACGAAAATGAAACGCGAAAGTTAAGACCTGAGAGCCAGTGGCTATCTGTCTTTGGAATTTGAGAGCTTATAATCGCAGGAGTAACTGGTCTGAAAGCTTATTTTCTTTCCGTATGCTGTCTGTGCATCTATCTAAATTCTGCCGATGGAACGCTTTCAATGCTTTTCAAACTATACTTTCCGTTTTTCTTTTTTCCGTTTTGTTGCTAAATTTCTAGTATGCAAAGTACACATTTCTTCACTCAAAATTTCATTACTTTTATCCCTGAACTTTGCAAAAAATTTTATTTTGCAGGCAATCGTGAAGGCATAGGACGTTTTTTATTGCGACTACCAAAGTGTCACGACAGGTTACTCGCCAAATTTTTAAGGTCTGCATTAATGCCGGAAAAGAAAATCTTGAAATTTGAGAACTAAGCTACATCTATAAATGTTTGAGTTACGTGTTCACCGAATTTTTTGCTTTCAGGTGCTTCTGCTTTGCTTTTATCTGAAAAACTACTAACAAGGGAATGGTCAGAAGTCGAAGTGGCCAAACCAAAGAAGCTGTATATCGTTCGATGCAGTATAAAACGCTGACTTCGAATGTGTCTTCCTTATCTGCTTCCTGCTTCTGTGGACGAAGCTACAAGCGGTTTTATTGTAAAAAAATCATACATAAAAACAGCGAAATTGAGCACATTGTTGCACTTTTAGGTCGGCTTCTGGCTTCAAAAATTTTTTGTATGCTAGCTGCATATTTTGGCCCAGCATTGAGGCGAACGAGGCTCTGTATGGCTAAATTTTCAATTTCACGCATAATTTCTAAGTAAAATAATAGTCTTTAATGACTTATAACTTCGTAGAAAAGCGATAAGCAGATAAAGAAAACAGATTTAGAGTCAGGGCTTCATGCTGCATTCAATGGTATGCAGCTTGACTGGATTGGTCACTTCGATTTCTGACCATTCCCTTGTAAGCTCTTGAATTGGGATGACCCTGATGTATATGCGAACAACCGAGGCTATTATTATCAGAAAGGAGGTTTCATCAATTGCAATTCGCCTCGTTCCACAAGCGAGTTTGAGCAATCGAACGAACGAAAATGAGGTGCTATGAGATTATTTGAGTAATTACTGTCGCAGGCGGCTGCAGCAGTAAAAATCGCTCTCTTCTTGTTAGCAGAAGTACACCTTTCTACAGCTAATGCGAAAAAAACACGAAAGCGACTGAGGTTAATAAAAAGAATGATCTAGAAAATTCAAAGCAACATTTATTTTAACGGAAAGCGCACACTGTTAAAAGCACTTCCTCTTGATTCACCTCTCCTTTATCTTCTGCGCTCATTGAACCCTCTTGTCCTCCGTTTGCAGTCTTCTTTCCAGCTTTCGTATTTGATGACTTAGTCACGTTCCTTAAGATCCGGTCGCACCCATATTGCATGATTGGTCTCTGAGCGACCTGAGAATAGTACGTGATTGAGGCGATTAAGCTGAAGTGCTTACGAGGCGAACGCGAAGCTTGTAATGAATATGAATTTATAAAGAACGTTGCGCTTTGAGCCATGTGGAGAACATGCTTCATACATAAGCTGCAGGTCTGTGTGCTTTGACTGTTTGTTCGTTTGTCTGTCGTTTGCGGGTTGTCCATGTGCAGGTTCCAAGTGAGTTCCATTTTAACTAACTGCGGTTGAGCGTTATCGCTACCAACATTACATGGTAGACCTAATTATTCCAACCCTCTTCTACACAACATTTTCCTAGCCCTGTCCTACTTCTAAATACTAGCTCCTTGTCTCCGTGTTTTTGTAATCAGCGTACTCATTACCTCGTCTGTCAATTCTCAGCGTGGTAGGTCAGAGTTTACCAAGATTAATAAAGACGACAGGCTTAAGGCAGGTCAAAGATGAAGGTTTCAAGTTATATCGATTAACTCGGTAAAATTAATCGGTAGCTTTGAAAACTGCTTTTTACTCGTAAACAGCGTGCCCAAATGCCCACCCCCCCCCCGTACCACTACCTAGCTCGTAGCTCAAAGTTTCAATGTCGAAATATACTGATGACCAAAACTAGCTTACGACACCCGCCCTACCCCGAAGTGTATGGCAAAATTATCTGGATCGGCTCAGAAATGGCATTTGCTATTCGAAGCAAAGAGAGTCGAAGAATCATTATTCCGAGATTTCAATTACTCATCATCTATGCAATTTTACAAAGTTCAATGGAGTCTATAGAAAGATAAATGACTCTGAAAATGGGAGGTATTGAGAGGATTCGAGAAGATTTCAACCAACCCAAAATATTTTTTTGTTTCTCTTTGTTGTAGCGAATCACTTGAAATGTGCATTTTTTGCTTTTGCTTGCTATGTTAGTTGATTGGATGTTTCCTGTTGGTTCTGATAAAAAAGACCTCGTGAAATTTTGCGAAGTTATGGATGACTTCGCTTTCAAAAACGCTTTAAACCAACGCGTATCGCTCCCTGATTTGATTACTACCGGCCCTGGTTTTTTCAAAATGCTAACTTCAACATAATCCTGTTTGTGTATGTCAGTCATATAATAAAACGTGGTCTTCACGGATTTGGACGTGTTAGGGGTTAGACCTCGGGCAGAGTTCACGCAATTTCATCGTCGCGATTCATCGCGAAAAACACGAGTTCATTGCCTGCCGGTCTCGTATCTCGATTATGATAGTTAGTCATGATTAGTTGTGTCGGAAAACTATCACAACCGAAATGCAAGAAGATCGGCATGCAATGATCTTATTGCAGTTGTCTTGCCGCGATGATTCGCGACGATAAAAACGCGAATGAACTCTGCCCGAGGCCTTACGCGTACAAAGGTATAATTAAGATAAATTCTCTTGAATTTCTAAATTTAAGGTAATTTCACATGAAACAACTTTTTGCTTGACATGTGCAACCCTCAATCCGGGCTTTGGACGCACTCTTATCTTTAGTACGAGCCTGCGCTCGATACCCATACCTTTAGTCCGTCCGTTTTAACGCAAGCCTGCCTATTAGAGGTCTGGCGAAAGCGTCTAAGAGCAGGATGAGCTGTTGGATCCTATTCAGATGTGTACGAATCTAGACAATGTAAATTTAATCACATGGAAGCACTATAGGGCTTTTTTCTAACAATAAGTTGCATCTCCTCTCGCCGGCGAGACGGCGGTGCAGATTTTTTGATCTTATATATGGAGCTGAATGTATGTTTGTGCGTCCCGTGTGTCTGTCTACGTGGCTGTCTTAGGGTTATTTCATACTGCCGCACTGACCGCAGCTGATTGCAGCTGACCGCCCCCTGCGGTAGTAGCATCGCGTAAAAAAGAAAATTTACTTGAAAAGAGAGAAATCGGAACTTTTGATTCTCCTAGGCGTCATTCAAGGCATCTCGGTCGTAAACAAGGTCGTTCTTCCTTTTGCGTGAACGTGCAGCAGCCGTTGCAGTCAGCTGCAGTTAGTTACAGTCTGCTGCGGTCAGTGCGGCAGGATGAAATAATCTTTACTCACAAGGGAATGGTCAGAAATCGAAGTGGCCAATCCATACAAGCTGCATACCATTAGATGCAGCATAAAACGCTGACTTTATATCTGTCTTTCGTATCTGCAGAGCGCTTTTGTGGACAAAATTATGACCCGCTGAAGGCCATTATTTTGCTAAGAAATTATGTGTGTAAAAGGCAAACTCGGCCGTACAGAGCCATACCCGGCTCAGTGCAAGACCAAAACATGCAACTAGGTCACTTCATATGGTCAGTGCCTAAAGGCGAGCGAAAAGGGTAATAACGTGCCTAATCTAGCAATTTTTGTGTACGATTTTTTCGCGCTAAAGCTGATCATAACTTCGCTTACAAAGGCGCTCTGCAGATACGGAAGACAGATTTGAAATCAGCATTTTATGCTGCATCGAAAGGTATGCAGCTTGTATGGATTGGCCACTTCGACTTCTGACCATCCCCTTGTCAGTTCCGTATAGAAGTTTCAATCTCTGAACCGATAAGAACCGAACTTTGCACACAAACCTTTGGGTCGGGCTCAGACAATCGATCGGAACCCCTCCGGCGGACAGTCGAAATCTGCCAGAGTCGCAGCGGACCCAGTTGACCAATGAGAGAGGGGCGAGGAGGCGGTCCCTTCTTGTGACGTCACAAAGAAGGCAGATCGGACCCCTCCGGCGGGCTTGCAAATCGCTCCGCCGCAAGCACGCCAGATTTGCTGGAGGCGCGGCGCAGAGATTTGCCCGCCGCGAGTCCGCCAGATTTGGACGAGCCGCGGCGCAGAAAATCGGAGGGCTCCGGAGCAGAAATGGGAGGTCTCCGGAGCACAAAATGGGAGGCCTCCGGAGCACAAAATGGGAGGCCTCTGGAGCGCAAATGGGAGGTCTCCGGAGCACAAAATGGGAGGACTCCGAAGCATAAATGGGAGTTCCCCGGCGCACAAAATCGGGGGGCTCCGGCGCACGAGTGGCAGACCCACCGCTGGGGAAACCCCGCGGCCCTGCCATTTCTGCGCCGGAGGGGTCCGATCGGCTGTCTGAGGCAGATGTCGTAGGGTACTTTTCGTCATTAATCGATCGATTTCAAAGATTTGGGAGGGCTCCGGAGCAGAAATGGGAGGTCCCCGGAGCACAAAATGGGAGGGCTCCGGAGCACAAATGGGAGGGCTCCGGAGCACAAATGGGAGGGTTCCGGAGCACAAAATGGGAGGGCTCCGGAGCACAAATGAAAAGTCTCCGATTTTGATTTTGCAAAGTTTGAACTACGGAGCCAGGAGGGTTGGTATAGAGAGGTAAGTGAGCAAGCACTGATTACGAATACGATGTTATTTCCTAAAATTATACGTTACTTTTATCGGTTCCATCGACTTTGCAAAGTTTAAGCTATGGGGTTGGGAGTTGGCACAGAGGGATAAGTCAGCTTTGCATGCTTATTACGAAAACATAGGGAAGGCAGAGAGTGGCATATGGAGGTGGGATCGGGACAGGCAAATAATGTTCGAAATAGGGCATTTGATTTCCATCACAGTGTATTGACAGCGCCAGGCGGAGTCGGTTATGTCAGCTAATGTATGGCAGCTCTGCGTCTCTTGATGACGATTGCGTGAAGTATAGAAACTCATCATTTCGTTTGGCGCAATGAGTGTAAAACGTCAACAGATGGTGTTTACCGAAGAGCTGAACTTGATAAGGCATAAAATTTTCAGAAGTAGGGAGATCTTAGTCGTGCATTTTCACAAACTGCTGTGTTGTAAGCTCAGGCTAGGCGAAAAAAAATATTGGCGTTGAATTGGCGTTTGTTTTGTTCGAAATGAAACACAACTTACCCATGGCAAAATAAGAATCCATTTCTCTTGGAGCTGCATGACAAGTTCTCCATATTCAATGTTTCTGCAAGAAAATCAGAAATCATTATTAGCACGTAAGTGATTTTTAAGCGTACGGATCAGATATATGCATGAGGTACAAGCAGTTTCTGTAAGTTTTAACAGAATCGATGTCCTTCCAACTTCTAAGTGCATAACTCTCCGCCTTTGTTTCAAGTTTGGATGAGCATTTCTGCAAAATTGAAACTGATTGTTTGCAGTTATAAATAACAGTGGCAAATTGATTAAGCTAGCTTTGATAACAACAAAGCTGTAAATTGTCGTCTGTAATGCTGCTAACTAGGTTAACCATTTATCCCGAAATGGCCATTTATTTATCTGTAACACGGCCTTTCGAAGACTACGTTACAAGCGTTCAACTTTCCTCAGATGATCTCAAATCTGTGAGAAATTGCTTGAGTAAGGAATTAAACGTCGCCGATAGGCTCCTCTCCGCGCAAGCAGCCGGTACAAATCTGCATGCCAGTAGTAGCAGTGCTAGTAGTGCTAGTATGGAGCTGCGCGCTTTCTCGCAGATGTCCACATGGGACCACTCTCTTTCATCGACATATAGTCCTCTGCCTTAGTTGCTTCACTATTAAGTAGAGGCTTAGAGCAATGGCAGGTACAGTCGAGTAGGTTTCCCGCTAAATATAGTGTGCTTGCACTGTAGGTGGAATGCGGTAAAATTTAAGCATAGAAAATTAGCCACGCCAATAACGCCGGCAAGTGGAAAAGCGTAACGCCGGCAAGTGGAAAAGCGTCACAGGCATAGCTATTTCTTCATGCGCAAATTTCACCGCAATTCACCTACAGTGCAAGCACGCCATATTGAGCGGAAATTCTACTCGACTGTAGATCGACGTCTGTGAGGTTTCGGTTTTGGTCTTTTATCCGCATTATTTTTGCAATTTCTCTTTCTCTTTGGCCATGCAAAAAATGTCCTACATTATCGGAATCAAGTGAAAAAATATTACCTACATTTCACAAGCAGGTGATCTGTGTCCATCACATCAAAGTGCATTCCAGAAATTTTCCTAATTCCATGCGATATGCTTCCCTTCCGACGTGGTAAAAAATGGGAGAGAAAAATGGAGGTGAAAAAGAGCATTTCATTGCCTACATTAGCCTAATCTTGTTCACTATATCGGAGGACTGTAGCTACACCGCTGCGATAAAATTATTCTGATAATGTTATTACGTCCTATGACCTTAGAGGCAGCGGCTCAGCAGAATAGACCTACCTCGGATTTTGACACGGATGAATAGGAGGCCCTCCAAGTGAACCAAAACAGCGACTCCGCGCCGAAAATGTGAATTCTGCCAGCCAGGGGGCGGCCCAAGCGCTGCTTCCCTTCCTCCTTTCGCTCCCCTAACACCTTGTTCGGACGAGTGTGTTATCCGCTAGAAAACGCGCAGACACTTGTGGCTTCGTAGGGCAGAATTGTTCTAGCGCTCGCTACCTCCTTACTCTGCGTCTTTGACGGCAGAGGAAATACAGCACTCGTCCGCGCCCGTCTCTAGGTAGTTTTAAAAGACGGGGTTTTTCCCATTTTCGCGCTAAGGGGAGTTCATATCGTGATTCAGGGGGCCGGAATAGCCCCAAATCTGCTAAAACCCCGAAGTTGAAAATCTGCCGAGCCGCTGCCTTTAATGTCCCTAAAGTCATATCCTGCTCATGGTCAAATACAAAAAAGACAAATGGTCTAAGCTATTCCACGTTGATTGCGCAATCGAGAGAAAATCCATCTTTCATTATGGAAGTCATCTAACAGACACGAAAGGCTGCTTCGTAAATACCATAATCACCTAATGTGCTGCATCTTTTTGGAACCACTTTAAGTCACAACTTTTCCTATAATAAGCAAAACCATTTCTGAGTATGCAACTTTTTGTAAAATTTCATACTAACCAACTGTGTTCCCACATTCGCAGGGTTGACAGCAAAAATAAATCGGAACTGCATTTCAAATATGTCGTTGAAGTCTTTGTTTTGATCATTGCAGTCTTTGCCCTTTTTTTTCATAGTAGACAAAACGAGGAGGGGTAAGACCTTAAATATGTGGTTTAAAGTTCGAAAAGAATAGAAGTTGCAACTCACAACAAGAATCACATAAAGATTCATTTTGAGCCCACAACTGTTTGAGGCTTTTAATACTGGTGCCTTCGCTTTGTTATCCTAAAGTACGACTTTCTACGTGAAGTTACACAATTTGTGGCCTCGGCTTTCCATTAAACTTCAATTGCACCTTCCTTTCGGATCAGGATATGAAATGCCATTGCAAAGTGGTACTGCTGTGTAGCGAGACATTGTTAGAAACAAGCAACAGCTGATAGAGCCGAACAATAAATTTTCATATTGCGAATCTTGAAAGTTCTCGTTTCGGACATACAGCAGTATCCATAGGCTGCGAGAAAAGAGTGTCGTCAGTGTCGAGAATGCTAGCTTTGTATTCTTCAATGCTGCTGTGCCTGACAGGTTTGTTAGGTGTTCTTTGTTCCAATCAAGGCCTAACGTTTCGACGCCTTTCGTCTTCCTCAGAGGCCTGAAAATGGCTCAAAGCGTCACCAGTGAAAAGAGTCCATCAAGCACCATCCCCATTCCTGCTAGTTCTCGATCTTCGCTCAATATCCCTACCGCAAGAATTGCCAGCGCCAGAAAATGAACATACCGTTCAGAACACCGCTACGTCAGTTTCCGCACCGGAAGTGATGGTCTTGGCGGATGGACTGAACTAAACCATAAATGCACATAGAATGTGATCTATAGATTGCATAACGATATGAATGGGAGGAAGTCATTGGTGACTGACAAGCACTCATTCTTATTGTTCATTGCTGGATTCTTTGCAGAAATCCAGAATGCTTCCAGCGCCTTCCTAGCCGAGGTTTCCTTCTCATGGGTTAAGATTTCGCATTTTATATCGAAATCGTTCCCACCATGCGCTTCGTTTCTATGCCTGCCCAACGGTGACAACAAAGTTTTACGCCTTTTGTAATGATCAATGTAAGATCTGCGCATCCTGCATCTACGAAACGAGCAGTGATTAGGAATATGTTCAAGACAGCTATGCAGATGTGCTCCGGAGAAAGAGAACGATGCGAGTCACGAAGTTTAGCCTCTCAGATTGCTTGTAGCAATGGTTACCACTGTCTACCGCGTATTCAACATCACACAAATGGTGACCATACTCGTGATAATAAGCTCCCACTGTGCCTGCCATTTATTTCCGATAACATCAGTGCGGCTTTTCGAAAGTGCATAATACGCGCACAACTGCAAGACGATATTGTTTTAGTGAACATCCCAAACGACAATATCAAAAAGCAGTTGATTCGAAACAGACTTTACGATCGATACTGTGTAACAGAAAGATGCGTAGTCTGTCCGTACGGTAAAATAGGTGACTGTGCACAAGTGGGAGTGGTATATCAATTAAAATGCGTTAGCTGCAATGCTCTCTATATTGGCGAAACTGGAAGGTCGCTTAGTACTCGCATAAACGAACATCTGGCAGACAAAAGGCGTAAAACTTTGTTGTCACCGTTGGGCAGGCATAGAAACGAAGCGCATGGTGGGAACGATTTCGATATAAAATGCGAAATCTTAACCCATGAGAAGGAAACCTCGGCTAGGAAGGCGCTGGAAGCATTCTGGATTTCTGCAAAGAATCCAGCAATGAACAATAAGAATGAGTGCTTGTCAGTCACCAATGACTTCCTCCCATTCATATCGTTATGCAATCTATAGATCACATTCTATGTGCATTTATGGTTTAGTTCAGTCCATCCGCCAAGACCATCACTTCCGGTGCGGAAACTGACGTAGCGGTGTTCTGAACGGTATGTTCATTTTCTGGCGCTGGCAATTCTTGCGGTAGGGATATTGAGCGAAGATCGAGAACTAGCAGGAATGGGGATGGTGCTTGATGGACTCTTTTCACTGGTGACGCTTTGAGCCATTTTCAGGCCTCTGAGGAAGACGAAAGGCGTCGAAACGTTAGGCCTTGATTGGAACAAAGAACACCTAACAAACCTGTCAGGCACAGCAGCATTGAAGAATACAAACGATGCCGAGGTTTAAGGAAAGTGGAACTTTTAAATGCTAGCTTTGTTTTCGAGTACGTATCGAAAGTGTGGGAGTCACCTATTACACAGGGCCGCATGCATTAGCATCCCTCGAGGAGGGATAGTTGAAAAGTTTTCAAAATAAAGTTTTATATTCTGAAGCTCCAGATGTCTGGATTTCACGCTGTTTACCTATCAGTAAGTATTTCCAACATTCTTCACCATGAACATATTGAACAGGAGCGAAAAGCTGTACAAGCCGCATTTTCCAGCTTTTTGTATGATCCCCTGATGATCCCTGGCTGCCGACCGTCTTTTCTATAAAGTCATTTTTCTATTTTCGAAGTCAATAAAAACATTTCAAAGTTGTGCTGTACATCTAACAACAGTGCTAATCATGTTTCTGGTAAGAACAAGTGATATTTCGAAGTCATGAAATTTGCGATGACTGTACAAGTCGAATGTTGGGGTTTATCGAAAATTTCAATGTTTCAGAAACTCATTTGTTCTCATCAGCAATATGTTTGGCACTATTGAATTAGACAATCAGTACAATTTCGGAAGGTTTTCGTCAACTTTGAAGGAAGAAAAATGACTATGTACAAAAGACGTCCGGCCGCGAGGGATTCAGAGCCCGGCACGAGGTGGGCAAATGGGGTTTTTCAAAACGAATTCACCTTTGATCCCAAAATTTTTCACGAATATCCCCTTGAGCCCAAAAACGATGCTTTGTGCTTTTGCAAAGCAGGCACCGGCCAAATGTTGCTCAGAGCGCCCAAAAGCGCTTGAATTATTGTCTCTCTTCACCTTCCTCACTTCACACGTCCACGCTAGCCTAAAGGCCAGCACTAAAGGCAGTGTTTCACCAAAAATTCGCTGCTAAAATTTTCGCATATTACAAGCCTATCGGACCCTGTCTAACACTGTAGGGGTTGAAATCGCACGAAGCTCCCAAAAACCCCGTTTTCTGGAGGCCCCGTGGAAGCAACGTGGACGAGTTGTGCCTTCTGATTCTAGCCTCCGCCATAGTGGCAGCAACACTATAGAGGACGACGACGACGACGCAAAGTGGGGAAACATGTTAAAACGCGTAAGGAGGGAGACCGAAGGAGTCGTCCGCGCGTACCAACTCGCTCTCCGCGTACCACTTTGAGCGAATTTTTCTCAGCGTGGAGGGGGTCAAATTGAGTGGGACTTGTTGCAATGGCCTACTTAGAGGTTCCTATAATAAAACATGTAAAATTGGGCGAAGCCTGCGGTGCTGAATACTTTACCAAAAAAAACTATCCACTGACATTTAGAAAGAAAAGAAAACATCAAAACAAGCTTTAAATAGCTGTCCTACAAGGTAATATTAGGTTGTCTCGAAAATTTTGTCGGTTTTTTTAAACCACCATAAAACCACACAATAAACACCTGAATGAGCTTCAACATGCATTCGATGCAGCTTTTTCTTCTCTTTCTTATGGATACATTCTCGAGGTACAATCTTGTATGCTTTTTTCGATATCTGTTAAAACTCTCCATCCTCCAATATCTGCTCAAAGTTCGGCTAATTTTCAAAACTTTCATTTTAAAGTTTCTGAAAGTTAAGTATGAATCTAATAGGGCAATTCTCGGACTACAAGGTCCTATTTTTAGTTTCTCCTGATCTGCTGTTTTTGGCTTGAAAAATTCATTTCTTAAGAGGTCTCGATTTTTGGCAAAGTCATGAAACACGCGACTGCAGCAAATACACGGAAGTTTTCAAAGTTTTTGCGAATTGAAAGATGATTCATATTATACATTATTTATGCAACATGACCAAGTTCGATTTGCCTTGAAAAAGCAGCTTTTTGGAATTTTCGGTACTTTCGCGTGGTAAACGTAATCAAAAAGTCGCGGGTTTAATTGATTAATTAATTATTTACTTGGTAAATAATTAATTAATTAATTATTTTAGTAATTAATTATTTACTTGGTCGGACTTGGTAAACGTGGTCCACGTAATCTAAAATAAACGAAATGTAGCCTAAGGTTTGCCCTACATAATAGTCACCAGCGCTCTTTGAAAACATCAAAATAAGAAATTTGAAAAATTCAGGAAAGATTTGGCGTTACTGGTGAGTTGCTCAAAAAGCCATGGCGATAACATTGCAAAGACGGGGTAGGTCCTGTATGAAAGGGGATAAAAATCTTAATCAAATGGTACCTAGCTTGGCCATGGATTGGTGTTCTGTGAGTTTTAGTGAGCAATGAAAGAAACGGACAAAAATGGACAAAACTTTCGGGACAACCTAATACAAGGAAAAACATGAGAAATAGGTTATAGGACTGAGTGACGCCGTTCCCGCGCATATCGATTGTTTGGGGCGCGCTTTATTCAGTAAGAAAGGGTGCCGCTGATCCCATTTTGGCTACAGTAACGAGGAGAAGGGGAGTTTTGAAACCAAAATTCTACCATAGACTAAAGTTTAGGTGCAGAAGAGATTTATGTAAAAATTTTTGAAAAATTATGTGAGACGGAAGTTTTGCCCACCTCAGGTGGGCATTAGGTGGGCAATTGCCCATCTAATTTGGAAAAAGCACGCTCTTCATTCACATAAGTTTTTCATGATTTTTCATACATTGTTCCTTAGTGCTACTGCGCGTATACACACCAAATCTCGCACGATTTCGTTTCCTCTGCGCTGCAAACGAGCCATTTTTCCGTTTTCTTGATAGTGGGAAATTTTCAAACAAAAGCTTGCCACAACCTTCAGTCACATATTTTTCAGTGAAACTTCTAAGTTAAGCCCTGCAGGCTCGTGTTCATCTACCTACCAGTTTCATACCGTATGGTCATCTGTGCGCTGCAAACGAGCCATTTGAATTCACATCTTCGTTTACCAGTTTTGCAAAATTTTCGGAAAAAATGCTTATTACTCCTCCCATTCACATAAATTTTTAATATTTCATACTTTGTTTCTCCTAGCCTCTCTTCGTGAGCTTACGTAATCGAGTGCTATATCGTTACGCCTGCATTGAGAACTGATCATGTAATCATGCTGTTCAACGGCAGCGCTTATGCGACGTCGCGCACGCGGCAGTTAGCGGCGGCGCGGCGTAGCGCGCGAACTCTGCTGTGCGTTGAGGCTTATGAAAACTACTTCCCAATGAATTAGATGTATAAGGTAATAAGCATGATTCGACCTTCTTTTGCTTGCACTTGAAATCTTCTTCCGGGGCTCCGCTCCCGATTGCAAAATCTCATGTAGTTGAGTGGGTTGTTGAGAGACCAAAACTCCGGCGTTTTTGCGCTTGCGGATATCTCCGCAACCGTATGGAATTACGTTATATCTTGACACATTTTGAATACATTGTGGAGAAAGGTTTGCAACATAGGACGTGTCAGAACACAGAGTGGTCCCTTCGAATTTTTTGCATATGTAAGGGCCCGTGCGTACTCCAAAGTACTCTGAGTTGGCAAATCTGGGTCCAAATCAAGATCCGAATAGAACACGATGTTTATCGGAGCTCTTTGAGGGTTGATATCGAATGTGCAGTGTACGCAGGGCATCAACTCAAAGATGACTCTCTAAAGCTTTAACTGTACATTTATAGAAACATCAATCATGACTATGACGATAGAGCTTGTGTAATGAGTTTGATGAGTTGATGTGATGCGTATTGATGAGTTTATCGAACATAGTTAGTGACCAGAGGGTTTATGTGACGCTCAAGCAAGTGGTGTGGCACACCATACATCTAGGATATCCCTTGACTAGGAAATTCGACATAGTCCCCTTCTCCCCTCCCCTCAATTCACTCCCTCCGCTATCGCTTCATTTTCTAACACCTATAGGTTTTGAAACACGCTGTTGGCAGAAACCATTGAGTTGTCCGGAAATTAATGTCCGTTTTGGTTTTCAACCGCAATGATTCATAAATTTTTCATTCCTGAATAGCTTTCAAAGTACCCTTCGATGGAGCAAAGCAAGCTCTACAAGATGGCGATCTCGCTTTAGCAACAGCTCTGATCCACCTTGAGTTTCGAGCCAAAAACTAAGAGGAATCAGCAGCCCGAAAATCGAAAAAATTCGTAACTCAGGTCATAGGAATCTTACAAAAATTCTAACTTGCTCACGTAAACACTATCCACATAAGACATCTATGTACGCGGTTGCCGTATTTTTTCCTCTGTTAGAAATCAACAAAACGGAAATTTTCATGCTTATGCCAAAGTGATGCTGTGTCGTTCCAACATAAGTAGATGTGTATTACAAATAAGTATAAAATAAGTATACAAATAAGTATTACAAATAATAAATTTTCATAAGCATGAAAACTTCCGTTTTGTTGATTTCTAACAGAGGAAAAAATACGGCAACGGCGTACATATTATAGATGTCTTATGTGGATAGTGTTTACGTGAGCAAGTTAGAATTTTTGTAAGATTCCTATGACCTGAGTTACGAATTTTTTCGATTTTCGGGCTGCTGATTCCTCTTAGTTTTTGGCTCGAAACTCAAGGTGGATCAGAGCTGTTGCTAAGGCAAGATGGCCATCTTGTAGAGCTTGTTTTGCTCCTCGAATGGTACTTTGAAATCTATTCAGGAATGAAAATGTATGAATTATTGCGGTTGAAAACCAAATCGGACATTAATTTCCGGACAACCTAATACATCATCTTCGCTGCTTTGGCGACATGTGCGAAGAAACAGGTCTACGGATAAACCTAACGAAGACGATGTTTATGAGGAACGGAGGAGTGTCTGATGCTTCCCTCATGCTCAAAGGAGCGAACATTATCGAATGCTCAAGCTACACCTACATAGTTAGGAGATTAATATGATGAACGATCTAGCTTAGGAACTGAGCAGGACAAAACGTGCAGCACGGAAGCTTATAAGCAGTTAAGGACGTAATGAAGAAGACCAAGAACATCCGGCTCCGCGCCCACCACTTCAACTCGACGGTTCTTCCTGCTTCAAAGGCAGCGGCTCGGCAGAGTGACAACTTTGGGATATTCATTGTTCTTGGTTCCCCTGGACGAGCTAAGTCCAAGACTGTGCCTTTGCAGCTTAAAAGATACGGTGCTGGCCAAAACTATAGATCCACTCTGAAAACTGCCGTAGTTCATCTGCTTCTTAACGAATAGATCTGAAATTTGGTACAGCTGTGTTTACAGGCTACCATCAGTAACCGGAACGGATCCCGCTTTCGTTTGATTATTCAGGAAAAAATCAAAAATTTTGAAAAAAGCACGCTCCAAGGTTGGCCAAAACTACAGATCCATGTAGAGTGTCTGTCCACTAAAGAAATTCTCGGACTCCAAAGTCTTTTGTGCATATACCTAATCAAAAGTCAAGACAGTGGCTTTGATTCAGCTGTGTCATACCTTTATATAAAACGCTTGTCTGCTTTTTTTCTCCTGAAAATACTTTCACGCGTGTTTTATTCCCAGGAATGTGTTTTTATAGGTGATTCAGCAGTCTTTTTAAACTGGTTTGAGAGCGGTAGGGCTCCATCTATCTTATAGATGCTTAAAAAAGTGAGCACTAGAGCGCATTGATTGTATGATAGTAGCATTGACGTATGTATGAGGGTCCGTATGGCGTGATTGCAAATTTTTGCAGATCCTAGCATGCACGCTAATTTAGGAATTCCTCCTGCAAAAGCTGATTAGCAACAAGCCTTGAATTTGTTTCTGGTTCTACCACAATGCTCATGTGAGTCACAAGGCAACATAAAATACGGGTCGTTTCCACTATTTAGCAACTAATTAGTGGCAAAATATCAGAAAAGGTACCACTTGGTAAGTATTTTGAGATTGCTTAACATTATCATTGAATCGCGAGACTTATACTTTGGAAATAAAGTAAGATGTGACCTCGCGAATAATCGTGAGTAAAGTGTACAAGCTTCTTTTTATGTAAATGATGCTTCCACATTATTTTGTGGCTTACACAATTAGCGTAAACCAATTTTGATGGCAAAAATTTGAGCTTAGGCTTGCTGTTTAAACAAAAACTCACATTTTTTTCCAGTGCTCACTTCACCGAGCATCTATAAGGTAGACGAAGCCCTATCGCTTCCAAAGCAGTTAAAAAACTGCGGAGTCACCTATAAAAACACATTTTTGGGAGGAAAACGTGCGAAAGTATTTTTGAGTGAAAAAAAGCAGATAAGGCAGAGGTTTTAAAGGATAAAGGATAAGGTTCTTATGAAGGTAATGAGACAGTTGCACTAAAGCCACTGTTTTGACTTTTGACTATGTATATGCACAAAAGACTTTGGAAGCAAAAATTACTTCAGCGGGCAGATTGCAAATGGATCTATAGTTTTGGCCCACCTTCGAGCCTGCTTTTTTCGAAATTTCGATTATTTCCTGAATAATCAAACTAAGGCGGGATCCGCTCTGGTCTCTGATGGTAGCCTGTTGAACACACAGCTGTACCAAAGTTCAGATCAATTCGTTGAGAAGCAGATGAACTACGGCAATTTTCAGAGTGGATCTATGGTTTTGGCCAGCACTGTATCTTTTGAAGCTGCAAAGCACAGTCTTGGACTTAGCTCATCCAGGGGAACCGAGAACGATGAATATCCAAAATTTGTCATTCTGCCGAGCCGCTGCCTTTAACGTACGCTTCAAAAACATGGGTACTTACTTAGATACTTAGATGGCCCGTCCTCACGTGATGTGCGGGCCCCAGTACAGAAGTTGCCATTGGTCCCTGTCCCTCGCTTCGGACATCCACGATCTTCTTGGTCGTCGTCGGTGGCTGCGTCCACGAGTTCCAGGGGCGAAAATCGTATCCAGCTGATTTCTCAGCTGGTCCATCCGTTCCAAGAACACGTCTGCCCATCTCGTTGGTGGTCTTCCTCGAGGACGTTTGGCTTCGCGGGGAATCCACTCAGATGTTCTTAGTGTCCATCTGTCGTCTGTTCTTCTCATTATGTGACCGGCCCATCGGTGTTTGGTTTTCGCAACGTATTCCGCTGGGTCACGAAGACGGGACATTCTTCTCATATCCGTGCTGCGAAGTCCGACTAGATGTTGCTTGCGTCGGGTCATCTTCAGAAGACTGCGCCTCGAGCGCTGTGTGTGGTCCTTGAAGCTTTCGACGTGGCTATGTCGGCCCAAATCTCAGCTGCGTAGCAGAGCGCTGGGAGAACGGTTGAGTCGAACAGGTGGGCACGAAGCTCCGGGTCCCTCAGTTGGTCGGTGGCTTCCTTCAGAGCCCCGAAGGCGGCCCAGGCTGCTCTTCTTCTCCTGTTAAGCTCTTCTCTCAAGTCGTTCTCCATGTTCATCGAACGTCCCAGATACACGTAAGAAGACGTCTCCATAATAGGGGTGCCTTCCAATTCTATTTCTGCACCTTCGCATCTTCATGAACTGAGTCTTCTTCCGATTTATTCGCAGTCCGATCTTCTTCCCTTCGTTTATTTCCTTCAGCATCGTCTCTGCTTCGGTGATACTGCTCGAGAAGAGGACGATGTCATCCGCAACGAAGGTTGGATAGGAGTTTCCCATCAACTCGTATGCCTCTCTCTTCCCAGTCCAGTGACTTCATCACCCACTGAAAGGCCGCGGTGAACAGCTTCGGCGAAATAGTGTCACCTTGTCGAACCCCCTTCCCAACTGGAATGGTCAGGGGGTGATGGAATAGCTGCATCGTTGTTGTACACAGAATGGCGTTGGTTTCGACGCTGTCAAAGGCTTTCTCGTAGTCGACGAAGCTTAGGACGAGAGGCAGTCGGTTTTCGCGGCAGATTCTATGACCCTCGAAACCGTCTGGATGTGGTCCATGCAGCTGAATCCTTTGCGAAATCCAGCTTGTTTTTGGGGTTGGGCTTCATCCAGTGTCCTAGATATGCGTGCGAGGATAATCTTCGTGAAAAGCTTGTACAGCACACTCAGCAGGCATATTGGACGGTAATTTCGGTCTTCCCGTTCACCCTTCTGAAAAGAAGGACGGTTCTTGACGTTCTCCATTGGTCGGGAATCCTTTCCTTCTGAAGGTAGGATGTCAGGTACGACGCGAGAATCTCGTGTAGACGTTGTCCTCCAGCTCGCAGAAATTCGACGGAAAGATGGTCTAGTCCTGGAGACGTGGACGTCTTCATGGTCTGAATCGCTGTGCGCACTTCACCAGGTAGAAGTCGTGGTGGTAACTCCAGTGGGAACAACGGGCATCGGCACGGGTGTTGATGAGCGGAAGAGGTGTGTAGAAGTTCTTCGCGATAGATTGTATCTTGTATTGGGAAAAAGTCGGAGTCCCGTCTTCGTTCAATAGTGCAGCCAGCGGTACGTGATATTCACAAAGGTCCCTTCGGCATTTCTTGAGACTTCGTCTTTCGGCTGCTTCCAGTATCTTGGCTTGCCTATACTTTCTGAGATCCTCCTGCAAAGCTGTTCTGCAACTGGCGTTGGCTATCAGTCGCTCGAGATGGGTTGCATTCGGGTCTTGCCTCAGAAATCTTCTTCTTTCGAGCAATTCCTTGGTGATCTTCGAAATACGTTCCAAGTTCTTCTCTGAAGTCACTGAGGCACACTCTCCGCAGGCTCGCAATCCTTTCAGAAGCCGGTCGTAGTCGTACGTTGGGTCCTCCTCGATGGGCCAGTCACATCTTGATATGAGCTCTTCCAGCCTGTTACCGTCATAAACGACTTCCTTCCTTCTCGCGGCACTGTGACAGACTTTCTTTTCCAGCCTTCGGCTGAGTCGTATCTTCGCTCGAAGGAGGCGGTGATCGGAGCCACTGCAGAAGGATGGAACTACTGAGACATCGAGCAAGCTCCACCTTCGGTTGGTGAGAATGTGGTCGATCTCTGCGTGAGTCGTTCCGTTGGGCGATTCCCATGCCCATCGGCGATGTTCTTTCTTTATGAAGATGGAATTTCCATGGAAAAGTCGTGCGGCGGAGAGAAGCCCAAGACGGTTGCCGTTTTCGTTCCGGAGCCCATATCCAAACTTCCCGACCCTATATTCCTTTTCTAGTGGCATCCCGATTTTCGCATTGAAGTTGCCCACAACATACTTGTGAAAGGACTTTTCGTTGCGGATGACCTCCTCCACGTCTTCGTAGAAAGCATCTAGTTTTGAATCGTCAGCTGCTGATGTTGGAGAGTAGCAGTTGATGATGCTGATGGTCTTCTGACGTTGAGGGCGTAGTCGTAGGATGGCTAGTCGAGGTGATAGGATCTCGTGCGAATCGACAAGATGGACGATAGATGGGTGGACGACAAAGCCAACGCCTCCGTTTCATGATGGGACCTTCTCACCACGAATGATGAGCGTCCCATCATTCATTTGTCGCACGTCCTTCTTCCCGGACTTCGTTTCCTGCAGAGCGATGATGTGGTACTTGAGGTGCTCTGCAGCGTCGAGAAGAGCGTGGAGGTCGGCGTTTGTGGAGACTGTCCTGGCGTTGTAGGTGCAGAGCATGAGGCAGTCTCCGTGGCGTGTCGTCCGGGCAAACGTGTCGTTCTTTTCCAATCCAATCCGCCTGAGGATCCCTGAGGACCCTGACATCAGTCTTGCTACCACCCGGCGCCTAGGCGGGATCCGATGTGCAGGGTTTCTTTCTATTCTTCTAACTGGTAGAGTAATGGAATTATTCCCCTACAAGAGCATACTTACTAGACCAACTCTTGATTTCCACGGGGCGATCGCTGACCCCGGGCTTGGAGCGGGAAGAACCGCCTAGCGACCTGAAAACCAGACGGCGGTGGATCTGGCCTGGCCGGGAAACGTCGAACTCCTTCACAGCTCGGGAGGTCCTGCCAGATTATACACTCGGTTGTGCATCGCAGTTCGACACCCAGTGTCACCCCCACGCCACGATGAGGCGGCCGACCATTGTGGGGGGAACATGGGTAATGAATTAAATAGGATGAACAGGTTAAGCGTCATCGAACATGCCTTGAGAGAGGGGTGTTACGAGTGAGCCCACGCAAGTGAGGGAAGGAATACGGAGTTCTATCCTACGACAACGATCAAAAAGATTAGCGACGCCACCACACATGGCAAGCAGAACAAGGATAAGATGGGCCCGACACGTAATGCGGTTTGATGAGAATTGGTGAACGAGGGTTGTAACGAAATGGATACCAATGGACGTCAAACGCGAACGAGAAAGACGGCCGACGCGATAGTCAGACACATATCCACAAAGTCCTTTTAAGAAGTTCTTCAGAGCGCCCCACGTGTTCCTAATGCGATACACAAACACTTTAACAATCGCCCGCGACACGGACGAATGGAGGCATCGTTGGTATCCCGTTCATGCACCACTATAATCAATATTCTTAGAGGTGATACAGATAATAATTTTCAAATTGCGAATATACTCGCACATGTAAATAATCACTTTTGATAGTATTCGATTATTCGACATTTTTGTGTACTTGTATTTACAGCACCAAAATCCGAAGAAGCAACCAACGTTGCATTCAAAGAAGTGCTTGCAGTTTTGTTTCCACAAACTCTTTTGTTAAGGCTTCATAATAACTGCGTGGATGAAAAGTGGATTCAAACATAAGCGGGCCCTTGGTAACTCAGACAGCGGATCGGACCCCTCCGCCGGACCCTCGGAAACTGCCAGGGTCGCGCCGGACCCAGTTGACCAATGAGAGAAGGGCAAATGGGCGGTCCATCGCGGTGGCATCACTGGCAGGCAAATGGGAGGCTTCTCCGGCCCTGCTGCAAAGGTCCGCCATTTCTCCGGCGCGACTCTGCCAGATTTGACGGACTCCGCCGCAGAGGTCTGCGCGGCGCGTGTCCGCCAAATTTGGAAGACACGCGCCGGAGAAAATGGGAGGGGTCCGGAGCAGAAATGGGAGGTATCCGGAGCAGAAAATGGGAGGTATCCGGAGCAGAAAATGGGAGGTATCCGGAGCAGGCTGCGTATCGATTTGGTGCGTAGCAAGCAAACGTCTAACTCCACGGTGATGAGTCCTCTGTTTACGCTCTTTGTCCATATTTTAGTCGCCGTTTCTTTGATTTTGTTGTTTTTGCGCGTTTCTTTACCATTTTTTCCTTTTCCGCGTTGCTCTTCGTCGCGTTGGCGTTTATGTTGTTGTAAGTTCCTCCTTTTCAGGTTAATGTTTCAAATTTTCGTGCGGTTGCACTCAATCACCTTCAGTGTTTGGCTCTTTCCGACTTGCTGAGATATCGCAGACTATTGATGGAGTGGTTTTTGTGTTAATTCTGGATTTTCGAAACAATGAGGTTAGTGCGCAACTATCTAGTGTTGTTGTGATGAAAGTATATCGTCTAAATTATCCGTTTATTGCTACCTCCTCCAACAATTGTTTTCGCGTGCAATCCCCGTGTAGCGGAGCGTTGTCAGCGCTAATGCTTGTTTCAATTCATACCTTGTTAGCGTATTTAGCAAATATGCTATTATTATTTCAAGTTATATCCGCCAGAGTGTCTCGGTAAAAGTGGGAAGTCAAGCAAAGTTTCTGAGCATCAGTTCTACTTGCAAACTTTCGTTATCACCTATTGATTGCACTACTTGTGTTTTCGAAATAGAGAAATCGCGGTCGATGGTTTGCCCATTTCAACTACTGCATCCCCTTGGGGAACTGCGGGCAGATGCGGAAATTGATTGACCAGTCGTAATTGCATGAGAGATATTGATTTGCAGTCGTAATTACACGAAAGATTTCACTTTGTAGGAGTTCGATCGAAAGGAGCTCCATCAGGGTATTAGAAACGGAAAAGCTTGGTTCATTACTGGAAATGTTTTTGGAGTTTATCAGGATAACGGACAATAGATTCATTTTGATCCAAGCTTCTTAGGCGCTTGCTGGGTTTCCTCAAAAATAACTCACTAGAGCAACTCATTTTCATTACTTTTGATTAATCAGAATCACTTGCTCAATCTGATTGTAAAGCCAAAACAATATCACCTTCGTATTTACAAAGCTCGCATTGTCCGGCCATTTTCGGATGTTTACTTCAAATGCACTCTAATCAATACCCTTTGCTACTCTTGTGCACTGTCCTACATGTTTTGAAATTTCGTCTCTATATTGTATTTCAGGAGATTACCTCATGACATAAGACACGAAATGGAGGCGAGTACTAACGTTGCTAAGTGAGTTTGAGCTTTGAGGTTTTTTGAGAGCATCTTCAGAAATCTTTTTCGTGTTCTAAACCGTGTTGGATGGAAATATTACGAAATATTACCATTGCTTGGCTGTCCTTTTGACTCCATACGACTGAACTTGACGGTTCTAGTTTATCAACGCTATTTGTGACCTGATAGCCTTGTTTTTTGTGTTTCAACTTCGATATGTAGACGTACAGGTAGGTTTAAACGTCATACTACCTGCATGTCATGCTTGGTTTCAGATTATTCGCGGTGCAGGACATCACGTCTATGCTGATTCTCCAACTTCTTTCAATGAAGTTGTCCAGACGATCGTTAATGAACAGAAAAAACTCAGTCAGAGTAATGAGCACTCCGAAGCGCAATCTGCAGAAGAGGCAGCATCTTAATTGTGCATTTCATTTCTATTAGAAAGTTCCTATTACTTTCGAACTCTAAAATTTTCGTCATCGTCTCAGGGTAGCATCCTGTCATGAATTGTGTATACACTCTAGCCCGTTTGCGGCGGCTGCGCAAATCGCGTAGGTGAAATCGCGTCACTGGTATAGGCCGTCCGCGCAGGGCGCGGAGAGTGCGCGAGGTGTGTATTGCGCGTCACTCCTCTTTCCCCGTGTACTCTCGCCGCCTGTTTTTCTCTGCGCTTCTTCTATCTTCGACGGACGCAACAGCGTTGCTCTCCGCGCGCAGCGCGGACGGCCCATATGACACCACCTGAGTTATCATCATCCAAATCGCGTCACTGGCAGGTTCTTTTTGTTTTGCTCAAAGTAATATGTTACAGCTATTACTTCAAAACCATGGTCAACTCTCATCCCATCTATGGTGCTGACACGGAGGGATCATTCTATGATGAGAACGTACCAGAATTCATAATGAAGAGGCTTGGGACCATTTTGGATGAAACCAAAGAGCTCAACGGAGGAAAAGTTTGTTTTGTGATCAAAAATCTTTTTTTCTGATAAATACTATAGTTTTTTTTTTCAGGAGATTAGGGGAGTTACCACTGTCTATCTTTACTTCGGTATGTATGGAGCATCTTTTGCATGACATGTGGAGGATATGGAGCTTTACTCCATTAATTATCTTCATTATGGAGCTCCAAAAGTTGGTCATTTTTCCCTATTAGCATACATCTGCGCGGCATTGGAATTCTAGTACTGGTTTGCCGTACCTCCGGAAGCTGCAACTCGCTTCGAAAGGCTCATGCGGCAGCAGTTTCCTACATACGATCACCACTGTAAAGTGGGTATTATAACCAGCTACCTGGTGATTTCACTTTGGTACTATGTGCTTAGGCTTTCATGAGACACAAGAGTTTCTCTGTGCTTCCGGCTCTCTTGGATATGCACAGGATTCCATATGGGACGATGATGCAGCATCCTAATGAGTTCATCATAACATTCCCTCATGTAAGCGCTTATTTCCACAGCCATTCATTTAGTAACATACTGTATTTTTAAGGTTATCATATGGGTTTTAATTTGGGTTACACTATCGCGGAAAGCACGAATTTCGCTACAGATCGTTGGATAGATTTCGGAAAGAATGCTGTTCTGTGTAAATGCCGTTCAGACACCGTAGAAATTGATATGACGGTGCGCATCCGATTTTCACGTTGTACAAATCTTTTTCTTATGCGCTGTTTCTAGCCCTACATGCAGAAATATCGTCGAGATGATTTTGAATGGTACTCTTATTGGTATATGCCTAAGGCAACCCCATGCTTCGATAGCGCTCAGTGCAGTATGTGGAAGCAGAGTTGTGTAGCACATTTCTTTCGATGGCATGATATATCTAGGAAAAAGGAGAAAAGACGAATATGGTACCATTAGACATACAAGACATTCAACCTCCTATAGGAAAAGGCGACGTAGAACCGATGACGATTTTACTGGTAGATTTTCAGTTATTTATTAGTGAAGAGTCATTACACAATATCAGTAGCCAGTTCTAATCCCAAAAATTTTGTTAGGTAGCGTTTTCATCATAGCCTTACAGGAGGCTCATCGTCTTCCGACGAGTTCATCTCCTTACACACGCCGTTGCCTCCGTCGCAGCTGTCCCCATCTATTCTGCGAGCTTCTTGGAAAAACAATATATGTTAGTTTGATTTTTTTTTCTTTTTTTTTGCCACTGTAATGCTGCCTCTCTTGATGGGGCGAGCTTTTTTAACTGTATCTATCTATAATGTGATGAACTTGTTGGTTGCTGGTGTCGCCGCTCATAGTTCTTATATGGACAATTTGGCTGGCATTCAAATAGCTTATTTTCATCAATTGTTGCATAGTATTCGTCTCGCTTGTATTCTAAATGTAATTTTAAGCCTTATTATGGGCGAATGAGTCTGTCAACTTCTTTGCTGAGAAAGCTTTCAACCAGTCTGCTGCTCGTTCGTGGCTACATTGTGCTGTTTGCCAGTACTTTGAAAAATTTGAAATAAATGTCTTATCTCTTCGTTCTTTCTTCTATCTTCTATCCACAAACGCTAGGGGTGAGAGGGAGGGGGTAGAGTACGGGGTGGGGGTCGCTCTAAACTCCTACCCGGGGGGGGGGTCCTATTCGGCTTATTTGGGTGGGGTTTAGAGACAAAATTGGGGTTTGGAGCTTAAAGGCAGCGTCCAGGCAAGTCTGGACCTATGGGTATTTTACATGGAAAGTACTTTTGGGGCCCTATCTAAGCCATTACCCAACCGGCAGCTCAAGTAGTGCTCTAACGCCTGAGATATTCTGCTCGAAACCGGACCCCGCGACCGTGTTTCGCATGGATTCATGGCGCAAAGCGTGGATCCTGGCGCGAAACTGCCATGAATCCATGCGAATACGTTCGCGGGGGGTCTGTTTCGAGGGGAATATCTTCGCCATTAGAGCACTACCTGAACTGCTGCTTCGGCAGTGCCTTAGTTAGGGCCCCAAAAATACTTTCCATGTGAAAGCCCCATAGGTCCAGATCTGCCTGAAAGCTGCCTTTAATTAGGGCTAATTACAGTATGCCGCGATCGGGGGGCTCCGGCGCACAAAATCGGGGGGCTCCGGAGCAGAAAATGGGAGGTATCCGGAGCAGAAAATGGGGGGTATCCGGAGCAGAAAATGGGAGGTATCCGGAGCAGAAAATGGGAGGTCTCCGGAGCAGAAAATGGGAGGTAACCGGAGCAGAAATGGGAGGTATCCGGAGCAGAAAATGGGAGGGCTCCGCCGGACAAATGGGAGACCCACCGCTGGGGATACGCCGCGACCCTGCCACTTCTCCGGCGGAGGGGTCCGATCCGCTGTCTGAGAAGTCTTGAACGCTTCTCAAATCTGCCTTTCATAATTTGTGTATACTTCTTTGCAAGATGTTATTCTTCTTTCGAATGCGTTTACAGCGGCTTGAAAAAAGGTGGCGTGAGTAAAATAAATGCTTAGAAAAGATTTGAGACTATTTGAACTGGACTAGGGAGCCGTGAACTCGTGTACAGGTCAAAGTGAGCAGGCCGCCGAGGAGGAAGGTGTACGGAGCTACGGGAGCATTGTGTTACGAATAGCCAATACCATTTCAGCAATTTTTTTGCAAACAACAAATTTAACTATCCTATTTTCACGCGTATAGAGCGCTAAGGATTTTTTTAAACTCGAAAAAGCACAGACACGGCAGAGGACTTCGCGACCCAAAAAGCACTTACAGTGCTGCATATTGCTTGGGAATATCGTGCGGCATAAGTCTCGTTTCCCGAAACACAACGAGGCGGCTGATCGGCACGCTTGAAAATTCGAAAAAGGTGCTCTTGTACGCATGAAATTAGGGTAACTAAGCATGTTGCTTCTTCTCCGCGCTCTTAGCAACGGGAACAAAAAACTGTGTGTATATTGGGTCAAGCGGTCGCCTCGCTTGGACCATGCGTCGCGTCTGTCCGGGCCAAGCCTCGATAATGCTACAAACATACAGTTTTTGAACCTTTTCATTTCGTTTCTTTTTTTACGCTCTTGGCTTTCAGAAAGTCTCCTGGTATCTTTGTGATGAAGGATCATAGTGGGAGTTGCCGCTACAGCTGTTTTATACAACTAGCTAATAGTTTTTTAGATTCGTAGCTCTTGTTTTGCTCATAGTGCGGTGAAATATGAGCCATATGTGTGTCTCATTTACTCGAATTGTCACTAATACACTAATACTCGCACTTGTAGAATTCAAAATAAAGTTTTATATTCTGAAGCTCCAGATGTCTGGATTTCACGCTGTTTACCTATCAGTAAGTATTTCCTTCACCATGAACATATTGAACAGGAGCGAAAAACTGTACAAGCCGCATTTTTCAGCTTTTTGTATGATCCCCTGATGATCCCCCGCGGCCAGACGTCTTTTGTACATAGTCATTCTTCTTCCTTCAAAGTTGACGAAAACCTTCCAAAATTGTACTGATTATCTAACCCAATAGTGCCAAACATATTGCTGATGAGAACAAATAAGTTTTTGAAACATTGAAATTTTCGATAAACCCCCAACATTCGACTTGTGGTTCATCGCAATCATGACTCCAATACATCATTTGTTCTTATCCGCGACATGCTTAGCACTGTTGAGTTAGATAATATGTCTAACATTGGAAGCTTTCTGTTAGCTTCAAAGAGAGAAAAATTATTTTGAAAAAAAGATGGTTGGCCGCTGTGGATCATCAGCGGATCATACAAAAAGCTGGGAAATGCGGCTTGTACAGCTTTTCGCTCGTGTTCAGTATGTCCATGGTGAAGGATGGTACAGAGAAGTAGACAGCAGTACAGTCGAAGGATTTCCGTCCGGGGTGGGGGGCAGAATTTTTTCATGGGATGAAGGTGCGTAGCGTCAGCCACGCACTCAAAAATTTTTGAGGCGGTTCTGAAAAATTTTGTGGGTCCATAACCCCTAAAAGCTAGAAAAGGGAGCGTGGCGGCAGCCACGCCTCTGAAAAAACATTATAACGCTAATTTGAATTTTTTAGAAATAAAAAGTTATTTTGATTAGTTACAAGAACAAACAAGTCATCTGCACATTTCAATACCCCATGTAATTAAATATCAGAAATTTTGCGACCCACTCTTGGGGGGAGGGGCGCCTCCCCCCTCCATCGGATCGCCACTGGTAGACAGCATAAAATCCAGAAGTTCGGAGCTAGGACATGAAGGTTTCCGTTAGGCTGCGGTCCCCTCACCGGCGGGGAAATTAATGCATGCGGCCCTTAGAACTCTTCATTAAAGCGCAGGTGCCGACGGATTGCCTGTGCACAACGTCTGAGGTTCCAACTACACACTTATAACCAGGCTTGCTGAGGTTAACCTAGAAAGAGACGAAAATGGCGGGAAAATTTTTAATTTTGCGTTAGCGCCGACGACCGAGGTTTGGCAAAATGCTCCGGCGCTGCATCGCAGACGGCGCAGGGTCCAGGAGAGGCAGCCGCGCGAGACCCGAGCTGCCGACGCAGCCGACTTGCAGTTAAGACTGCCTATATCATACCTTTGATTGCTATATCTGGTCATTTCGCTTGTTTAAGGTCCCATGGAGCCCACCATATGGAATATACTTCATCGTGTCAAACCGTCTAGGTTGTGATTAAATATTCGACATAGCTGTTTCAAATAAGGTGCCGGATTTTTTTGCTCTCCAATAGCCATGTTCTTTAAGTAATGCCTCCGATGTTTTTCCCACATCTCTCTACCGCTTTTAATTTTTCCACATGTTTTCTGAAGTAGCCAAACTTTGCATCCCGTCTATCTCAAACTCATAAACAAAAGGTAAGCAAATCAGGTACCGCTCTACAGCTCATTATCCTCTCTCCATTTACTATATTTCGTCATACAGGGTGTCCCAAAACTGTGTATCGGACTTTTGACTCTTAAACCATTGACGACGACGACTAATTTTGCACGGCCGGCTGCGCGACGACGCGACTTTGCGCAACACTTTCAGCGTGGGAATGTTTTGTGATTATTTACGAGGGTAAAGTTGTTTTGTAAACAAGTACGTCACCTTTTTGGACGACGAAGTCTACAGGTTCCAAGAGTGCAAAAAATTCGGAAAATTACTGAACCTGTGGAAAGATACTGAACTTAATGATGATTTTTAGAGGAGTGTGGCCCACCGCTGGTCCACATCGTTCACATCGTCCCTGGCGGCAAAAAGTGCGTGGGCCACCAATGGTTCATATCGTCGTCAATGGGCTAATTCTATATCTTTTTTGATTAAACAACCTCTGCGGATTTTTTGGTGCCATACGATAAATCTAGCTTTTACTTGGATTGACAGTATAGTCGTTTTCAGTCCACTATTCCGTTTGCTCGGTTTTTGTTTCTAGCATTCTAGAAACGATGCTGATGGCACCAGAATTTTGCGCCATTAATCATCAAAGCAAAGCTTCTGCACGTGTTACATACGAGAAAAAATTTTTACGGCAAAAGCTTCCCATTTCTATCGCTTCTTCAAGCTCTTCATGCAGACGTGAAGTAACGAGCAACAGTATGAAACTGTTGGCAACAAATTAGTCGATTTTGATAGTAAACTTACATATAAAAAAGAGTAACAAACAACGATGGTGGTTAACGATAAAGAAACGTGAGCAAACTGAACAGAGTGTTCAGATGCCGCGCTCTGCGCGGCCAGCCTCTTCTAGTCAGTTCTCGAATTCGCCCACTGAGCGATTAGTGGGGTGAGTACCACTCAGGGCTTGGCACAATTGGCACCGGGTCAAGCTGGACATCGTTTTGGGCAGAAAGCAAAGGGGATATTGTTTTTCCGGGGTCCGGAGCGGAAAAGAGCAGCAAGAATGCCGCCGGCATGCTGTTCATCAAACAAGCAACAGCGCTGTTTTCAGCCAAAACGCAATAATATGACACCAAATTTGGTGTGTGCATGGCGTTGGGGGGGGGGGGGGCCAAACTATGGCCCAAAAATCTGTAAAAACTTATGTGAACGAAAGATGTGCTGAACTTTTTTCTGCATTAGCTGGCACCATGCCGGCTGGATGCCAGCTGAGCTGGCACCGACACTTTGATCACATAAGATTTCGTATTTACATAAAATGTACATACACTTTGAAGTTTACATACAGAGGAAACAATTTTATAATGTTTTCTTTTCAGCGTTTTATAGCCATCTGAAAATTACTCGGTTTGCTCCGCAGTCAAAAAATTGGCTTTTTCTGCTTCTCAAGAAGTGATTCAACCACTTAGAAAGCTTAGAAAGCTGCAAAAAGTTGTTCCATGAAATCAACATGCATGAAAACCCTACTACATACTTTTACATAATCTAAAAATAATCACGGGTTTTCAAAAGAGGTCAAAGGGGACTTCGTACGAAATTTTGCAAGATCAAACGGGACTTCGTTTCAAAATTTCGCTGGTGCCGAGTCCTGGGACAACTATATGATACCGCTCATAATTCGTCAAAAAAGTCGTAGAACTGCGCTGCAGTGCGTCGGAGTGCGGCAGAGTGCGCCGCATTCCACTAAAGTTCGCCGCACATCGCTAGAGTCTGTCAGAATGCGCGTCGCATCGCAATATCTCGCTTCAGAATGGACGCTGAATCCGAGGACACCGTTCAATTCAGCTCGACAAGACGCATCTTTCTAATTCATAGATAGAGATAGATTTTATGATTCTAGTATACAGAAGTACCGCAATCTACAGGGATACGATAGATCTCCGGTAGACAATAAGTCGCACAATTTCGCATTTTGGATTGTTCAGTGTACTAAAAACAATATTTCCATTGATTTTTCGCTGATGACACGTAGTAGATATGCTGTGGGAGTATGGTAATGAGTCACTCTGATCGAATTTGTTCTAAAATCAGCTCCCAATGTGCAGTACCGCTCACAGAATATGCAAAATTTCCGTGAACCTCGCGGAATTCCGGGAATTCAGCGAAACTCCGCGATATTCCGGAAATTTCGCGGCATTCCAGAATCCGCGGAGTCACGGGAATCACGCAGAATACGTAGCTCCATAACTTCTTTCGGAACGAATACATCCTAAACCCGGAAGCAGCATTGTGTTCAGCTCGTCAAGGCAAATCGTCGGATATACAGCATGCCCTCGATATTCCGTTTCCAGTTTTCGCAAATTATTCTGTGGAAGTTCTTTCGCAAGGATGTAACGCAGTATGTGTACAACACAAGATTCCAATAAGTACTATACGATAGTGCTGTTCTTGTAGGTTATCGCGCCCTAAAAACTATATGCAGACTGCCTTCCAAAAGAGATAGAAGGGCTAGTGAATTTTGGAAAAATCATGTTCCAAATTTTACTCACCATAACCCTAAGATACAAAGCTATCTTGCTAAGCAGAAGTGATTTTCGTAATCAGCAGGTCGGATACCTTCTACGAGCAAAATTTCCGAGATGTTCGGGTTATTTCTTTTTTTCTGTCTTACTACGCTCTAAGCTCGCCTCGTCTGTGGCGTTGTAATTAAACTTTGCTTATAGAGGTTTTCGGACACGCTGTTTACAAAAATCGTGGTCTTTGAGGAATACAGTTTTTGCAGAGATACGGTGAGGTAACTGTAACTGGCTCATGAAAGTTTGTAACTTCGTCTTCAGTCCTCGTGTATCTGCCAGAAAACTTGCCTGCTTGCTTTTATAGATTAAAATTACTAGGAACTGTGCCATCGAATAGTGCATGACTCAGGCTCCAGTCTATAAAAATCGCCGAGTCAGGGGCCTACGAAAACACGTTCTCATGATTTTTGAACAAAATGTAAGGATTGCACGCTTCGTCGAAATTCCATCATTAGTGGTTGAATAACACACTGATCAAATCTGCTGGCATCGCTTAGTGGATCTGTGTTGAATTTGGTAGTTAGATAGATCTAAGCTCTAGCTACGAAGCTGCTTTGATGTTCAATTAAGCACCTGGAGTGCCCGCAACTATCATATTCTATACAGTGGGATTTTTTTAGTGAAGATAATATTTGCAATCAGAATGTCATACAACCTCACGGGGGAAGTATGCGATCTTCGCCTTTTGGTTGAAATTCATGAGGACGTGTTTTCGTAAGCTTGTAACTCGGCGATGTTTATAGACTGAAGCCTAAAGCATCGGTTATGCCTATGGCGACTTTGTCGCAGCGATTCCCATCGCTGGGGCATCGGGATGCCTCGACGTCCAATCATTACGGGACCAGTCGCATGCCGCTCTTCCGCATACGTTTTCGAAATTGTAGCTCACACTCACGCCCGGATAAACGCAAAGTTATCAAGTTTTTGAATTTATGTAATAGCTCTCACTCCTTTTCAAGCACATATCTCGCTCTACGTTGTTGTGTTTCTCACGCACATATTTTGCTCTAAAACTAAACAAACTAAACTAAACTAAATATGCGACACATTTAGAATAAGGAATGATGTGCTAAAAGGAAGGAGATGTATCTGCTGCATGACAAGCGGCGGCTGCAAACCAAGTGAAGGGTTCAATACTAACTAGAAAAAAGAAGATATCAGCAGAGAAAAAAAAGATAATGGCAAGTTCCACATCCGCTGTTCGCGTAGAGACGTAAGAGTAGAAGCGGAAGACGGTATACTGCTAGTCTCCGTATGCAGCAGTCATGATTCAAAAAAAGGAATGCAAAATCTTATCGGAGAAAGGAAGGTGGCACGGGGCTTCTCGCCCGTCGCTGGTGCAGACTCTGCGACGCGATTTTTCTAAGTTTCGGCGATGTCGTGGCGATATCGCCACTAGAGCTATGCTCGTCAAAAAACTGCTCGCGATGGCACGCGATTTGTCGCGCCTACAAACTGACACGAATGCGGCGGGAACCGACCTCTTCACTACATAAGCACGATGGGCAGGAACACATGTCCGGTGGGGCAATCGCGCAGCGATCGGAATCGCGTAAGGTATGCCCGATGCCTAAGACATGCACCATTCGATAGCATAGTTCCTAGTAACTTTAATCTATAAAAGCAAGAGGCAAGTTTTCTGACAGATACACGAAAAGTGAAGACGAACTTACGAACTTCGTGACTCAGTTACAGTCAACACCATATCCCTGCAATAAGACCCTGCATTCCTCAGAGATCGCGAATTTCGTAAACAACTTGTCCAAAATTGCGGACTTTCGCAGAATTCCCGGAATTCCGCGAGGTTTACGGAAATTTTGCACAATCTGTGACTATAGAACAAACTCGATCAGGGTGACTCACTACCATACTCCCACAGCATATCTACTACGTGTTATCAGCGAAAAATCAATGGCAATATTGTTATCAGCACACTGAACAATCCGACCAAACAAAAATCTGCGAAACTGAGCGAAAACTTATTGTCTACCGTATACCTATCGTACCCCTGTAGATTGTGGTACTTCTATATACTAGAATCATAAAATTTATCTCTATCTATAAAATATGATAGATGATGCGTCTCGTCGAGCTGAATCGAACGTTGTCTTGTAATTCAGAATTCGTCCATTCTGAAGCGAGATGTAGCGATGCGACGCGGACTCCGACAGACTCTAGTGATGTGCGGCAAACCTGCCGCACTCCGGCGCACTGCAGCGCACTCTGGTGCACTGCAAGGCACTCCGTTGACTTTTTTGACGAATTATGAGCGGTATTGTACAGGGTGTCCCGAAAAATGTGCCTACTGTTTGATTGTTGACAACACTTTTGTCATGGAGTCTTTCGGGGAGCTTCAGGTAACATTTTGTGGAGCTGGCTTCAACTTAGATTTTCAGTTTGGGTCAAATTACCGATTCCTTTTCATTAGTGTGGAATTACGGTAGGAAATCGGAGCATATGGTGCCACTTTGAACTAGTTGTTCGAAAAAATTTTCAAAAAAACTGGAAAACTATGATACAAAGTCTTCATGCGTGCTGTTTTCACCATATAACTTTTTATGCGGTTGCAGAGCTTTTCAAATGGCGTAACCAAAAATGACGAACATCAGTAATTGGTTGCTACGGTGTATCTGGCATAACTTACGAGAAAAGCATTACATTGAAGTTTGGGTTAAATTTTTGAAATCACTCGGATAAACCTAGCATAGGTGTTTCAGCTCCTTTAGTCCTTTCTTTAGGAAAGAACCAAATGAACTGAAAGCTCTTTCTCCTTTGATCTTTCCTTTCTTTCTTTCCTTTCTTTTTCTTTCCTTTCTTTCCTTTCTTTCTAAAGGAGCTGACAGCTCTTTCTCCTTTAGCCTTTCCTTTCTTTTTCCTTCCTTTTTTTTTCTTTTCCATTAGTCTCTTTCTTTCTTCCTTTCTTAGATGTATATGACCCTTTATCACGCAAGCAATCTGAAGTTTTTACCGTAATTACTGTAAAGAATGAAGAGGCATCGGTAATTCGTTCTACTGTAATCTAAGTTGAAGCCAGTTCTACAAAATGCTACCTAAAGCTCCTCGAGAGTCTTCATAACAAGAAAGTTATTAACAACCAAACAGTAAGCACATTTCTTTTGGCACTCTGCATAAACCGCCAATTTCTGTTTTGGAGAATTGCGGTGGAATTTGTAGAAGCTTTAGAGTAGTTGAGGAATGTTTCAAAAAAAGATTCAAACAAAATAAAAACTCTTGCACTAGACTGATTAGAGTTGATTCTGAATCTTGAAATTGCATTCTACCATAATCCCTTGTCAAGAAATGCCAGGTTTACAGAAGCAACTGCTTTTTCGATGCTCTTGAAAAGTGTGATTACATTTGGGAAGTTCCACTGATTGTATAGTGTCCGCCGCAGTGCACACGCGCCGCGCACTTGATCTCCTGCCTCTCGTTTTCGCAGTAAGGTGTAAGGCATTGTCTGCGCAAAGATAAGAGTACTAAGAGGTTAGAAAGATCTTTGACATTTTCAAGAGAATCTAAGGCAAAAGCAGAGCGCTTTAGACCTTCTAATGTTCTCCTTCTTTGCCAATCATTGGAATCAGCACTTCCAACGATGGATGCGTAGTAACTCAATAGTAGACATAAAAGGACAGTCGGAATCATTGAAAAACGTTTTTATCTAGTGACGTAGCAGAAGTCGAGTAGTCGCTCAAAGGCCAGCGCACTTTGATGAACAAAACAACTTTTTGAATAAGTTCACAAATTAGTGAGAAGCATTTACATTCTACAGAATCGAACGGAGGGACACAATCGTTTTGTGTGACGAGCTCTACTGGAACTCCTCTCTGAAACATACAAGTATACATTCGATTAGTAGCGAAAATAAGAAAAGCCAGAAAGTAGAAAATCCCTAAAGGCATTAAGGCGTGCTCAAGCTGTTCGCTGTCTTTCATAGATCGAAGTACACCTGAAATAGAGAAATTACAAAAATTGAAAAAGAGAGTAAATTTTCTTCATAGAAGGCGAAATGAAAGACGCATTTAGACAGCCAAGCGTGCGCTGCCTCAAGGCGCTGGCAGGCGTACACACTATATGAAGCTAGAAATTGGAATCGCCGTGCTGAAAACAACGTTACAATAGTTTTCGGATTTTTTGGAAATTAATAAAAAGCAGCAGCTTTCTTATAGCTGCGCTAAACGCTGGAAGTACTTGATCTGTAACTTGCTTCATATTGTACAAGTTTAAAGCTGTCCTATTGTATGGCTCCTGAAGATTCGCGAAAGCTGTTCGATCATAAATGTTACGATCAAACGTTTGACACATTTTCCATGCTCGACCATCCTTGAATCTTGGCATTTTATGTTCAGTATAGGTTAGTTCACAGTATGTTAGTAAGCGTTCCAGGATTGTTATCCGTTTATCAATATAACGTCAATACAGCAAACAGGTCGACGTTTCGGCAAGGTCGCCTTTTTCAAGACCTGGAAAGTGAGTCAGTACATTCGACGCTCCAAGGGTAGACATACCTTCAGCGATACACTTCAAGTGGCTGTCCACTACTCTCACACTTAGTCAGGCCACTAGATGCTAACTCTTGTGATGGAATGAGATTCCCTTTTAAGGTCAGACTCAAATCCACACAATGATAAGATTGGGACGAGCTCACTACTGATAGCCATTTTCTCTTCATTTCTGTTCAGTTTGGGACATTTAGACGTGATCCAACAAGCCTCTATAGTCTTTCGTGCTGCAATGTCGGTTTCTTTCGAAAGGATAGCAACGTTGATTTGAAACTCTATGTCCTGATGGCAAAGCACACGATGTGCGTCAAGAGGGGTGGACACTCGCGATTTTCTCATTCCGTCAAATGTTCGTTAATTCGTACATACAGCAGTCTTCCTGTTTCTCCAATATATTCTTCCCCACACAGTTTACAAGATATCAAGTACACAGCGCCACGACACATGCAATCTCCCGGTTTGTTAGAATTGCATATATTACAGTCTGTTTTTGAACAGGCTGGATCGTAACCTCTGTTACGCACCAGGCGCTGCTTAAGGTTTGGGGGTGGGACTTCGACAACTCTAAGCATATTTTGCAGGCCGGCTTTATGAACGCAGTTTCTAATCGCAGCACTTAACTTATCCGATATGAATGGCATAAGGAATGACACCTTTTCGCAACTGACATCATTGAAAACTGTAGCATTATCCTTGTGACGAACGTTTGTGTTTTCGTTTTTCGACAGCAGGTAACCGTTTGCGTGTGCAATTTGGATAGCCTGTTTGGTCGATGCGGATTCTAGAGTGCTATTTGAAGACACTCTTTTTGACGTTCGTAGCATGTTTCTGATAATGCTAAGTTTCATTTGAATTGGGTGTGCAGAGGAGTAATGTACAATTATGTTCTTATTTGTTGGTTTTCTATACCAACGTGTTCTGTACTCTCCTCTGCATAAGCAGATCTGGACATTGAGGAATGGCAACCATCCCTGCTTAGGCGTTTCCCTTTTGAATTTGATGTCAGTTGATTGAGCATTGAGTATGTCAAAGCATAGATCCATTTCCGCTTGTGTTGGACATACGATGATAGTATCATCAATGTATCTGTAGTAAAGAACAGGTCGGCGGTTGAGAATTGGTTCTTCTATCTTTGACATAAATGCTATTGCTAAAATAGGTGCCAGACGCTGGCCCATTGCGAGTCCCCTAGTTTGTTTATAATATTGTCCCGCCCATTTGAAAACCGAACATTCTAAACATTCTCTCAACAATGCCATAACTTGCTGTATGTTGAAGCCATAGAAATTGATACTGCTACTCTTTTCGGACAGTAATTCGAAAACGGCTTCTAATGCATTGGAATTCGAGACATTTGCAAATAGAGAGGTGACGTCAAAGGATTCTATGACGTCATTTTCACTGAATCGCGCAGTTTTCAAATGGTTAAGTAAGGCATTCGTATTGGACAAGTGTGCGGGGACATGTTTTAGTAATTGTGTCAATATCAGATTGAGTAACCAGGATATCCTGTGTGTCGGACCACCGACGTTACTGATGATAGGGCGAACTTTGTAGTGCGAAGGATTTTCTGAATTGAGTAAGTCGGATGGTAATTTGTGTGTTTTAATGAGTACGTATAGTACAGGACAGACTGGTACATCAATCTTGAGGCGGGATACAGTTCGCTTTGCGAGGCCTGCTGTTCGCGCTATTTCAGTCCAGACCTTGTTCAACTTTTTATATTGTTTTGTGAATTCTTGCTCAGAAGATACGCAATATGTTGCATCATCTGGGAGATGCTGTTGTATTATGGCGATCTCCAACTGTTTTGGTATAACTATGAATTCATCTCCCTTATCAGTGATCCCGATTTTGATATTCGTAGCTGAGAGTTCTCGAAGTTCTCTCAAACCTCTTCTTTGCGCTGGCGTAAGATTGGGGATTCGACTTGTGCGGTTATTTTGAGAACAGTGAAGACCGAAGTGGCAAATACTCGAAAAGCAGAGTCAATGGAAGGTATTGGCTCTTGCGGCTTATAGAACATGGGCGGGAATAGTATCGCAGGCAATGCCACGGTCATTCTCGGTTTGGATTGTTGTTCTATCTTTGCTTTGTATCGTAAGCGATCTTGAACTTGTTGTAAATTGCCTACAATCTTACGCATGACACCAGGACATAGTGATTGCGCGGGTGAGAAGCTTGGCCCCAAACTGAGTAAGGATGAGGCATCCTTTGATATTGTTGCACCGCCAACAATAGTGACTCGTGACTGAATGAATTAATTGTGGTCAGTGTGGGTAGCATTTTGGTGGTCTGACAAACAAACGTCAAAAAGAGTGTCTTCAAATAGCACTCTAGAATCCGCATCGACCAAACAGGCTATCCAAATTGCACACGCAAACGGTTACCTGCTGTCGAAAAACGAAAACACAAACGTTCGTCACAAGGATAATGCTACAGTTTTCAATGATGTCAGTTGCGAAAAGGTGTCATTCCTTATGCCATTCATATCGGATAAGTTAAGCGCTGCGATTAGAAACTGCGTTCATAAAGCCGGCCTGCAAAATATGCTTAGAGTTGTCGAAGTCCCACCCCCAAACCTCAAGCAGCGCCTGGTGCGTAACAGAGGTTACGATCCAGCCTGTTCAAAAACAGATTGTAATATATGCAATTCTAACAAACCAGGAGATTGCATGTGTCGTGGCGCTGTGTACTTGATATCTTGTAAACTGTGTGGGGAAGAATATATTGGAGAAACAGGAAGACTGCTGTATGTACGAATTAACGAACATTTGACGGAATGAGAAAATCGCGAGTGTCCACCCCTCTTGACGCACATCGTGTGCTTTGCCATCAGGACATAGAGTTTCAAATCAACGTTGCTATCCTTTCGAAAGAAACCGACATTGCAGCACGAAAGACTATAGAGGCTTGTTGGATCACGTCCAAATGTCCCAAACTGAACAGAAATGAAGAGAAAATGGCTATCAGTAGTGAGCTCGTCCCAATCTTATCATTGTGTGGATTTGAGTCTGACCTTAAAAGGAAACCTCATTCCATCACAAGAGTTAGCATCTAGTGGCCTGACTAAGTGTGAGAGTGGTGGACAGCCACTTGAAGTGTATCGCTGAAGGTATGTCTACCCTTGGAGCGTCGAATGTACTGACTCACTTTCCAGGTCTTGAAAAAGGCGACCTTGCCGAAACGTCGACCTGTTTGCTGTATTGACGTTATATTGATAAACGGATAACAATCTTGGAACGTTTGAGACATTATTTGGGACACCCTGAATATGCTGTTTGCAGGCTATATCATACGAAATTCGAGTGCGAACGCTCCTACAGAAATCTACGACCTTTATAATTCATCGTCTCAATCACTCATCAAATTTTTCAAGACTTATTATAGGTTGATGCAAAAGCAATGAGCAATCTTTACCTTGCCACAGCAGATTATAAAAGAATGCATGAAACGTATGATTCGATAGAGCAAGGCAAGCTCTATGAGTGTTCATCATTCGCAAAATGTCTGATGCACTGAGTTCGGAAAAAATTCAAAAATTTCTTTAAAAATCGAATTTCTACTGAAAAGAAAATCCACAATTCTCAAATCTGTTTGGTAAAAGTTATTGATAGCATTAGCTATTCATACGCACTGCTACGTTGCAGTGTTGGAGTGTTTTAACATAATCTATTAGGTCATTCGGAAAGCTTTTTCGTTTTCGCACCACCACATTCAAACGAGCACAACTTTTTCCAAATTCGGCCTTTTTCCGCCAAATAAACTTCATAGTGTTCAGCATACTTCTGGCAACAGTCCTGTAGTGCTGCTGGGCTTTTTCCTTGCGAAATATTCACAGAGGAATCAAGAAAGCCTAAAAGGGCATTTTTGACTAGCTGTTTTTTATAGGGCCCTATCGTTTCTAAATAGGCACAAGAAGAACTAGTAAAAGTAGTGATTGGTAAAGGAAGGTCTAAGGTGTTCGAAAAATGAACAGGAACCTCGGCGCGCAATTACTCCCTTTTGTGAGAGCCACCTTTCTTATATGTGGTGTGGCGGCATCATGGACGAGGATGACACCTCTCATAGTTATATGTGCAAGTCTGGTAAGTTTTAGAATTTTGACAAACGGTTTCTAGACCGATATCATACAACTCTGCCCTGACAGTACAGTCACATTTTAGCAAGTTTATAGCGTATGGTAACAGCAGGATTACAACTATTTGAGTTCATAATACTTGTAGAGTGACTGATTGTTTGTGGCCAATCTTTCAATGCTCGTTTTGAATGGTATAACACAACCTTGCTTCTAATGGTCGTAGTTGGCCACTTATATGCTATGAATATCAGTTCTGGCCAAAAAGGGATTGCTCCATCAAATTGTAAGCAAGGGAAGCAGAGTCAATGCGCCGTTAGTTCGTGAGTGCGACAGTTTGTGCGATATTTACTTACTGAAATTTTTCGGTATTGCAGGTTTAGCGAAGGTGGCTTTCAATAGGCTGTGTGACACTTCAAGGTCTTCTGATAATTCCAAGCAGCTATATGTGCGATTTGCTCTAAAGGACTCTTTGATATAATCCCCTATATGACAGGAACACCTTCCAGAACTCTGCAAAACATTAGCTTTCACTTCTCTAGATCTAAATCTTCTGCAGCAATCTTGCAACAACTCTAAGAAAGAAGTAGCCTTGGCAAATGCACTGCGCTCAACGAGGGCTTCTTCAACTGCCTTACATTAAAGTTTGAGCTTAGAGAATGCATTTACTCGAAAGTCGTGCTTTATCATGTCAAAATTAAAGCCCCATAAAATTCAATACAAAGCGATTTTTGCAGGTTTGGTGGGATTTTCAGAAACTAGAAGATTTTCTCTAAAGAACCATATATGGCAACCCCCATAAGCTCTTTGGAATTCTCTTTATGGCGCTAACTTCAAAGGCGCAAAAGCGAAAAAACTTTCCGAATGACCTAATATTAGGTCGGTCCAAAAGTTCTTTTCTTTCAACCTGTCATAAAATTCTTGGGATAAAGCAGGCAGATGCTCTAAGCACGCAGACGCAGTTTTTCTTCTTCTTTCCATGAATTATGTCTTAGGACCATTTGCTTTGATGGTTTCTGAAATAATTGCCGAAATTCCAACTATGGTTTTTAATATCAACTTTGGCAATTTTTCAAAATCTTCATTTCGAACTTTTGGAAAAGCCTGAGCATTTAGATAGCGTGAACAAAATGCAATGCAGTAAAATGGCACCTATAGATGGTTTTCCAAAATTTTCAAAATTATATTTCTGATGCCATCAAATTCCACTTTTGGTCATCCGAAACTCAAAACGTCAAAGGAGCGCAACTAAGGTGTCAGTTTTTCATCCACTTTCTGAAATGTCTTTTTTCTTCCCGATTTGTTAGTGTTAGAAGCCATTGTGTATATTACCACTTTGCAAAAATGAAGACTTTTGGAACGTTTTCCTAAAAAATGCTAAGAAGTTAAATGGAGATGCGAGAAATTTGCATTGCATTGCACTTTGTTTAAGGCTGAAAAAACGGAAAGAACTTTTGAATCGACCTAATGTTAGGTTGGTGCAAAAGTTCTGTCGTTTCATTTTCAAAAGTTTGTGACTTTGCACTGTTTCAACGGATTTGGTTGCCTCTAATTTTATTAGAAAGAATAATCTTTCGCTTTTGAACGCTGTTTTGCGGAGCTTCTGTTTCGCATTGGGTGCGGAGATAAAAATGGAAAACTAAGACCATATAAGATTTGACCATTTTAAGTTAGGTTGCCATAATCGGGAACGCTGCAGAAAAATCTGAAATCGTCAGTACATATGTTCTTTGGCCTTCCTTGCAATTGTGAAGAGTGTGTGCTGTTTGGACGTCTCTGTGAGAAGTTATGATTTTCGCGAAAATTGACATATCAATTAATTTTGGCGTTTTCCATAGTAAACTCGACATTCATAACTTCTCACAGAAACGTCCAAACAGCACAAATTTTTCACAGTTGCAAAGGGTAGGCCAAAAACATAAGTACTGACGATTTCAGATTTTTCTGCAGCGTTCCCGATTTTTGGCGACCTAACTTAAAATGTTCAAATTTTATATGGTCTTAGTTTCCCATTTTTATCTCCGCACCCAATGTGAAACAGAAGCTCCGCAAACAATGTTCAAAAGTGAAAGACTTACTCTTCCTAATAAAATTAGAGGCAAGCAAATCCGTTGAAACAGCGAAAAGTTACAAATTTTTGAAAATGAAACGACAGAACTTTTGCACCAACCTAATATTAGGTCGTCCCGAAAGTTCTTTCGCACCATATTCAAAAATTCATAACTAGTTGGATTCCTCAACAAATCTGCAAGACCCAAATTTTATACAAGAGAGGAACTCATGCTCTTTGTAACTGTATTTAGAGTGTTCGTTAATGTATACAAATGAAGGAGATAGAAGCTCAAAACCAAAATCACTCAAAATTTGAATTTTTCGTGTAGGGTCATAAAAAATCGGAGACTTGCAACAAAAATCGGAGCAGTCAGTATTGTAGGTACTTTCACAAGCTCTTTCCAACAGTGCAAAGTTTGCGCCGATTGAGCGTTTCTATGAAAAGTTATGATTTTCGAGCAAGCAATACAAATGGGCGAATTTGATTTATTTTGGCATTTTTCAAGGAAATCATAACTTTTTACAGAAACGCTCAACCGGCGCAAACTTTGCACTGTTGGAAAGAGCTTGTCAAAGAGCCTACAATACTGACTGCTCCGATTTTTGTTGCAAGTTTCCGATTTTTTATGACCCTACACGAAAAATTCAAATTTTGAGTGATTTTGGTTTTGAGCTTCTATCTCCTTCATTTGTAAACAATAACGAACAGTTCAAGCAGTTGCAAAGACCATGAGTTCCTCTCTCATACAAAATTTAGATCGTGCCGATTCTTTGAGAATTCAACTAGTTATGAATTTTTGAATTTGGTGCGAAAGAACTTTCGGGACATCCTAATATATACAGGGGTGTCCCAAAAAAATGTGCCCACTGTTTGATTGTTAATAGCCCTTTTCTAATTAAGTTATTCGAGAAGCTTTGTGTACTATTTTGTAGAGCTGGCTTCAACTTAGATCTACAGTATGGAGCGGATCGCAATCGCTCTTCATTACTGTAGAATTACGGTAGAGACATCAAGCATGGTGTCACTGTGAATTAGCTGCCGTTTCAAAAAATTTCAAAAAAAAATATGAAAAATTGTGTAGTAGGGTTTCCATGAACGCTGAGTCCAATACTCAATTATGTACAAGATCGCGAAGCTTCCTTAACGGTGTAAACGCAATTTTTACGAACATTGGAAAAACGGCCGGTACTGCTTACCTTGCATAACTTTTTAATGAAGTGCTATGATAAGTTGCGAACTTCACACATATAGGGCTTATCAAATTGAGTGTCGTTTGCACTAGCATCTCCATCTTCGCGCTGGAGCGGCACATGTTCCCTAATCACTTCCAATCGATTGAGGCTCCGCGTTTCCCACGCTCGCCCTGGGAAAGTGCTTAGAGAGCAGTCCCGCGGAAGAGACGCAGAGTCCAGCGCGAAGATGAAGATGCTGGTGAGAACGACACTCAATTTGATAAGCCCTATAGAATCAGCAACTCTGATTAGCCCAGCTTGAAAATCTTCAGATTATTTTGTTTCCTTTCCGAGGAAACAAATACCCTCTGTGCCAACCCAGGTTACATCGGCAAAATGAGACCCGTGACCCGTGACAAAACAAGGTCACAGGGTAGGAGCCCCATAATGGAACCTATGGGCCAAAGTCCGATCTTTCTCTGCCACTTCTAACCTCCAAAATTTCAAAGCGAAATCAGCGCTCATCTCCTGTCCTCTCCGAACCCGCCCACCCCATGGACGAGTGAACGCGATGCCCGTCATGGCGAAGACGCAGAGTCGTTGCGGGACCTCATGCTTATAGCATTGCGGCTGGCGCTCTGACCGCGGAAGTCACTCGTCCATGGGGTGGGCGGGTTCGGAGAGGACAGGAGATGAGCGCTGCTTTCGCTTTAAAATTTCGGGGGTTAGAAGTGGCAGAGAAAGATCGGACTTTGGCCGATAGGTTCCATATGGGGGCTCTACGCTGTGACCTTGTTTTGTCACGGGTCTCATTCTGGCGATGTACTGCCTTTAAGGACTAATCGATGGTGCGATTATTTAGACTAGCAAGCGTTTGTTTGAAATCTCACCTTTCTTAAACAACTATTCACACTCATAATGTATGGATTTAACCGAAAGTTCTGTCGCCTTGATTTTACTCTGTGAATGTACTTGCTTAAAAAAATAAAATCAAAGAAAAATTTATCTTTTTTCTAATAACATCTTCGCGGTTCTTTAAGGACAGGAGACTTCAGCGATAAAAATCAACGAAAGAAAGCCACTCGAAGTTCCTATTTTCGAAAATAAATTTCCAAGAATCTAAAAAGCTGCAGAAAAATCTGAGAGCATATTTTTAGAGGTTTTGTGAGCTGCTCTTTCTAATGGTGCCAAGATTGTGCTGATTGAGCTTATAAGAAAATATTTTCGCGAAAAATGCAGAAAAATGCAGAAGACGTCATTTTCGCCCTTTTTTTTACTTTTCACAAAATTCATAACTTTCCGTAGCTAAGGTCGATTAGCATAAACTTGGCAATGTTAGAAAGAGCAGCTCACAAAATCTCTAAAAACATGCTTTTAAATTTTCCTGCTATGTTTCAGATTTTTGACGATTTATTTTCGAAAATCGGGAGCTTGAGTGGCTTTCCTATTATGAATTTATCTCTCAAGACACTTGTTGTCAAAGAGCCGCAAATATGATTCAAGAACTGGATGAATTTCTCTTTCAAATGATAAGTTTTGTAAGCAATTACGCCCCTCTACGGAGCAGTTACGAAATTTTCAAAATCAAGGCGACAGACTTTCGGTTCAACCTAATATAATATCTCAATATTCAGTCGATGATTAGCTACACAGATGGATCTACAGTTTTGATCAGGCTAATTTCTATTTTCTCCAAGAAAAAACAGCAAGAGCGAAAGCCATTCTGGCAACCAAAAGTAGGCTAGCATACTTAATTGTGAGAAGTTCTAGAACAATTCATTAACGACCAAGTAAATTAGGGCATTTCTAGAGTGAAACTATAGCTTTGGGCACTAGATACGAAATGCGAACACAGAGCTTTCGAAATTTCCGTAACTAAACTCTTTGGAGTGCCAAATGGTTTCATAACAAACAACTCAAGGCGCATTCAATTAGCTAAGCACCTCCGCAAATTCTAACTCAAGTCAGTCCCTCCATCAGTATTTTGGCTCTTGTAATCGATACCCAATAGCATATGCTCTAATCGTTTGTATTTACTGTCTTAAATGGACTTACACTCTTGCGCAATAAACGGCGGCATCTTTGGCTCGAGTCAATCATGACCTCACCGCTTGCGCAATGTTCATGATTGCTCTCCACAAAGCGGAAGAGCCTACCGGACGATAATCGGATGACAATCAAAGGCAGCTCCGGAAGGATTTTGGATTTCTAAATTTGTGTTCTCGAGCCTTTTCATGACCCTGAGTCCAAATTGAGATTGTATCAGGTTGCTCCAAAAGTGAACTCTTTTTAAATAAATCAAACTATTTTTTTTTCTAGCAGACTCGGGTACTATTCGATGGGGCAAAGCAAGCCCTACAAAATGCCATCGAAGATCTACCCAAATTATAATTCAGGTAGAGTTCGAAGCCAAAAATCAAATTTTCAATTACTTTGAAAGTCCGATCTCCTTCCGGAAAATCTCCATGGCCTTCAACTTGGTCATCATACATAAGACATGTATTAGTATTTATGGTAACATTGGATTTGTTCTCCATCTTAAAATTAAGAAAGAAAAACAGCCAGAAAATGCAAAAACGCCACTTTTTACGGATTTTCTCAGTGTTATTCTTGGTATACCCCAATTATCAGAGCATATACAGAGATATAATTCTGAGATTATATTGATTGAGGCTTGCAGTATGCAGTCAATGTGGGAGAAGCTGGGGGCGTAGTTTGCCGTTTTTGAACTACCTTTTTTACTTGATTTTTTGCGCTAAATACAGCAAATGCATTCAAAAATACTACCATGTACATATTTTCTGTATGAGGAGCAATTTAAAGTCTCGCAAGATTTTTCATAACAAGTCAGTTTTTAGGCAAAGATTTTTTTTGATTTTGGCTTTGAACTCTACATGATTTACGTTGCTACTTGAAGTGGTTCGCGCAACCTATAAACTCGTCCACGCAGATGCGAGGGGGCGGAAAGGAGTTAGGAGAGTTGCTTCAAGACAGTATTTGGAGCTTGAAATATCGGTTCTTTCTTGCGGGCTTGATCTTTTACTTTGGTCGAGGAGGGTGTCAGTAAAGTGTGTAGACCTAGATAAAACGATTTCCGGACGCTGCCTTCAACTGAAGTCTCTTTCCACAGCAGAAAAATTATTCTGCAAGTCCCTCTGCTTGCTTACCTCCAAGTCCATTTGGTAAAAATTGCTGTCGATTGGTGGTTTCGTGAAAAACCGGTCGTTTCTCACTGAACCACAATGCCGAGCACCTACAGCTGCTTTACATCTGTTGCTGATCCGAGCTGATGATAACGCGCTAACTCACAATCGCTTCGCTTCTCACAGCGCCTCACATCACTCTTCAACTCTTAACGAATAGTTACCAGCTGTTAACAACCATCTGTTGATGACCGTCTCTGAGTGCCATTGCATAGCTGACAGCTGTTCCAGAGAATGCGCTCGTGTGATTGTGTTGAACTGATGGTTACGGTAGCGGTGATGATAGATAGGGCTTGCCAGATAGATGTGTGTATTCGGAAAAAGTAGAGCTCTTGCTGAGGTTCTGGTAATCTTTGAAGCACCTTGTCGTAAAGTACAGTGATTCAGTTTTTTCCATTTTAAGGATTTCATATCACCGCAAAAATCTACCTTTGGTCCCCCAGCCTTGGACGTCGAACTGTGTCATGGGATGTTGAACGGAGGACAAAAGTACTTCAAACTGTATTTCTCAATGGCACAACAATCGATTAAAATTGATGTATAATAGAAATCAATAAAAACCAAAACACGCTTTTCTGGCCGAAAAAAATTTGTGATTAACTGCACTTGTGCAATATCTCACTATTATTTGACATATACCATGTAAACGATCATCCTTGGATCCATATATGCAACGGTAATCGAAGTAATTTTTGTCATGAATTTTCTCAGTTTCAGGTCTTTCGTATCCACAAAATATTCTAACTTTTATATTGCAGCCCCTGGCTCGAGAGGTCCCGAGATAACCTTTAAAAATGCACTGAGTTAGAATCCATATACGTTTTGCAATAAGTTGCTAATCATCATTTTCTAAAATAAGTGATTTTTTGTTTCTGATTCTTTATGGAAGAAAGCGAATAGGAAATTACGAATTCAATGATCTCAATCGCATATAGCTGTAGTATTTTTCGTCTGACATGTCCTTCACACTCAAAATTAGAGTAAAACTAATATCATTGACGGAGGCGGGTTTCCAAAACATTCTTCTGCAGAGGCGGTCGGTTCTGTTTAAGCAGGAATTTGTTTGGTGACAGAATCCCGTAAGAGAATGTTATAGTTAAAAATCACGTTATAAAAAAAGAACTGCAGCCTAGTATAATATGTGCATTTTGAACGCATATCACTGGTATTTTCAGCCATTTTCGTGGCCACAGACTGTCAACTTCAAGCCTGGACTGCACAAAAACGGAGGCACAGAAAGAAATGTCAAGAAGTCTTTGGACTTTCAACTTCAGCAATTCATAAATTGCCGTAATAATTTTCAAGTGAACCGTCATAGCTTGCGTTTAAACTACCAGATCCTCGTCCGTGCAACCATCACTCACTTAGGAAACTAGAATGCCAAAAAGTGATTTTTTTATAGGGGCTGATAAGGACATAAATATCTTTCAATGATCACAGAAAATTTCAATTTGATACAAGATAATGGATTTTTTAAAGCTCGCACTAAATTTTTAAGCTATATTAGCCACTTACTTAGATTCGTAAGAAATTACTTCCTTTTTTTACCAACCTGATATTATTGTATAGTGTACTGCCCAGTCAGGAATATTTACTGAGCTTTGCCTTCTAATGCCAATCATCAACATTTTGGTCAATTACTTTTTTGTGATAAAGAGAGCAATAACTTCTATCGCTAGTTATGCATGTTCGTAGCTTCTTGCACAAAATATCTCAAGTAGTGATCCGTTTTCTTCTCAGGAGCAGCATGTGTGCTGATGGACCGCTCTGATATGGGTGGCAAAACAAATGATTACTACCAGCTGCGAACACCTGACCAGCTAGTTCAGCTAGTTCACACCCGCTTGTCAGTTTGATTTCGCTGGTCTGAAGACCACAAGATCCCTAAGATATTCCCAAATTCTCAAGAACCTGGTAAAGTCAGCTGCCGCCCGCAGGTCAATGGGTCAATCGAGCTGGGTAATTGAAACGTCAACCCTGAGTGACGTCATCGTGTATATTCTATGTGTGACTGGCTGAACGGTGGGTGATATACGATAGTGTGTGGCAAGCTGCAACTGGTCGACATGTGCCGCTGGCTGTGGCGCAATAACTGAAGGGTAAAATGGTTGAGTTATTTTCTACAGTAATCTGGTAACCATGGTCATAGGCGGTAAAGTGGACAAAAGCCAATCAATGCTTAAGGTAAACCAAAACGTCCCCGCCAAATGACGTAAATGGGCCCTGAAAATCCATCGTAAACTCTACATGTCAAAAAAGTATGCATTTGCAGATCCCTTATCTTCCCACTTCCTTTCATACAACGTTGCCCACCTGTATGTACATAATACGTACATTATGACTATCACCTGCATGAATCAATGTTTTACGATCCTTTAATAGCGATGATTATCGATTTTTATTCGTACCATTAACAGATCTAAGGTCGATCGTAAAAAAATGAGCAATGTGAGAATGAAACTTGCACTGCTACAGTGTACATTTAATCTTGCTTTGCATCCTGAAAAAATAAATTTTCACTCTATTCTCGACAGAATGGGATTTTAGCCTGTAAGCGATTGAAGAGTGAGAGCATGAGAACAAGAATATGTGAAATTGGACAAAGTTGATAAATTCAGGAAAAGAAATTTAAGAAACAATTCTTGAAAGAAAGGCTTATCTTCATGACGACATCTCTAGTTTCAAAGCGAACTCAATTTATCAAGATTTTTCTTAGAGTTAGATGATCAAGTTGAACAGACAGATTCTACATTGTCAGAGAGAAAATTATTATTTTGCGTTATTCGGATAGTGAAAGGAATGGGTTCGCCTTCAAACTCAAACTGAAAAAAAGATTAAATTGGTGTTCAGGCTTTCAACAATTTGACAATCTTCGTATTAGGTTGTAACGAAAGTTCTGCCAATTATTCTCATGATTACCAAAAAAGAATGCTGCAAGGGCCCGGTTTGGAAAGTGTCCACAGTGTGCGAGGGTCCCAGCTACCAAATCGGCTATTCAGCTTGAGAAAATAACGAGAAAGAGAGGAGATGAACCCAAAAAAGATAAATCCGTTGCGCTCAGCTCTGCGAAAAGTCACATTTTTCAGATTATAGACGCGTAGAATTTGCTGAAGCTTGATTTATAAATCCGTTTTATACCCTTCGTATTGGTCAGATGTAGCGGCACTCAACTATTACTTGCTCCGATACCTGAGCCTTTTTGAGCAAGTTATAACTTATTATATCTAGAGTCCGAAAAACTAAGTCTCCAGCTGTTTCGAAAAGCAGCCAGCGCGCTTCTTAAACATAGTCTCAAAGAAAATCGGAAGTAATTATGCAGAAGCCCAACTTCTAAGCAGACAACCAAGAGATCTGGCAGAGTCATAGAACCTACAAAAAATCGAAATTGTATTTAACTATGTGTAGCTGGCATGAACATAATCAGGTTTAATTACTTGTTAGCACAATTTTGTATGGCTTCGCTCGACCAAAAGCCAAACATTACAAACCTATCGTTAATAAAGGTTGTTTACTCAAATTTTCGAAGTAGTTTACCAATATGATGGTTTACTGATTGATTACTGATTGACTTGAAGAAATAAGATAAAGGCATCTTTTCTTGTTACTGATTACGTAGATTAGTTGTATGACTTAAAAATTACTCATATATGGGCGATAAAAGGATCAATGTAACAGTATCGAAGATATTTGGTACCCATTTATTCGAATAACTTACTGCGTTGACTGCAGTATGACAATCTAGTAGTCTGACCGCATAGAGAAATAGAAAATCTGCATTTTGTTGGACGGCATAAACGATAGGTTAAAAATAATTGCTTGGAGATATCCTTGGGAATAGCATGCTAGAAATGATAGAGAAATCGCACAACAATTGTTTTTCTCTTCTTTAATTTTTTTCACATCCCTTCCTCTATGTTTTCGCTAAAAAACCGTATCAGCAGACCAATGCCAATACCACCTGGTAGCAGCTGTCCATCAGGCAAACACGTATCGAATTACGTATCACTTACCACACGTCATTGTGTTATTACAATTTCTTTAAAGTGTCCAATCGGATCTTGCTGGAGCGGACAACTGGTACAAAATTGTAAATCTCCTTCCATATAGCAATTTTGAATCAAGAGCCCTACTTTCGCAGAGCGGCTTGTTCTCTGCGGGCAATCCACTTAAACATGGGTTCCCTGTCTAGAATTATATGTGTACTACAGTATCCTTGACGTGTTGGCGTAAATCAAGGCGGTGTGAAATTACGTGGTGTTCAGCAGCTCGGCGAGAAATGCTAATAGCTCGTTTACACCTCGCTTAGTATGATTAATCTTCCCGACGTTAAGTGGCAGTGTGGTGCGATGAAAAATGACTAAAAGTTGGTCGGATTTGAACGGTTGGCAGTGTTTGTGGAAGAACTGCTAGTTGTAAAATTACATTGGCGCATTTGCGCAAATTGAGACAATCTTCTATACCCTTCAAAGATTGGAAGACGCATATGGTTGGAATCATCTTCAATCAGTGTGTGAATTTACACACGGTGCGCAGTACCCCACGACTTCCTAAAAATGGTCTTCAAGATGATCGTGGTTGTTCAGTTTGTGGGAGAACTGTTTGTGTTAAGAAACAGAAAACAGCTTTTAGAATGTGCCAAATTTAGAAAATAGCCGTAAGATTCAGCGCATTGCGTGCAGTGCGTACTGAGGCACCAATGGCCCTATACTGTATATTTGTGGCTAGTCCTAGCATGTGGCATAATATGGGACGCAATCAACAGATCATGCCGGTTCCTGATCAGTCGTTTCTTCTGAAACCAGCACCCATGTGATGCCGTTTTCCCACTAAGTTGGACGGATCGGGTAAGCGCTTGATCAGGTAGAATCGGGTTCGTTATGGTTCGTTGACTTCGCCAGAAATGCTGGCTGACGCATGCTGGAAACACCCCTCACGCATAATCTGAAAGTAACAAAACGCATAACTTTTCATTTTATTTTTAGCAAATTACGGCCCTGGCTGATATATTTATGATGCTTGATCTTTCGTTGTCTATCTTTTCAAGTCCCTTTACTGTGCTTCGGTTACCGCGCCGCCGCACGTCCGACTCATGCGTGGCGTGCGTCTTCCCTCATGCAAGACTTCCCCGAATTATCAATTTTAAATATAACATTTTGTGTCTCTTTGCTGCCAATTTAAAAAATTTTCTGCCTTGAAGTAGAATGGCTTCACAAACGCAATCTTACAGTATGACAAGGATTCAAAATTATATGCAAATTTCGATTTGCTGCAATTTTACTCAGCCTGATATTCTGTTGGGTTTAGATTCTCAGTAGACAGCCTCAAGACTATCACATCAGAAGATTTTTGCGGTTCACTATGATTGCAAGATGAAATTGCATTGAATTTGACATCGAGAATATGCTGAATTTCTGCATCAAAATCAACCGTAAGGTTATATTTCTTTGGCCAAAAAATAATTTTTTTTATTATGTCGGTTCTTAGCAATTTAGCTGAAACTTGCAGATGGTGTTCTGAGACTGAGGAGAAAGGTAAGCTTTATGTATTTTTTGGAACCACATCGAAAATTTAAAAACCACGACCTTGCAGAAGGAATAATTCATATTACATTTCCCAAACCCCTTTTAGGATACAAAAATTCCATTTGCAAGCTTGTCATCCCCTGAACGAAAAGTCATCGACTAAATATACGGCACAATATGTTAGAATTTCAAGACCACCATGATTTTCAGTCGTTTCCGGTGCCGACTATATTGTTGACGCTGTGACACAGAACAATAGTTATGGTTACGATTCTCTTCATGACCACTTTCTAAGCATGTAAAAACAACGGATTGCACACATGTTTGTTTTGCGTTCAGCACTGATATGGTGGATTACTGTAGATGTAAAAGTACAGACTTTTTGTACTTTTGTGCAATTGCACAAGCTGCATGAAGCCAAAATGGGAGACTTGCTATCATGCTTGAAGAAACAGCAGAAGAGACGAAATGGTACCAGCAAAACTCGCACGAAGAGAAAAAAGGCTCATACTTGTATGGTTTCACCAAAAAAATTGGAGAAGTTGTGCAATTACACTAAGCGAATGGTCAGTGAGGACGACTGTGCATGATGCATCAATTCATTCTTGAATTTAATATCTGTATCTGATATCTGGTCCGAAGAATACAAGATAATTCAAAATGAAATGTGTTGGACCAGTTACCATTTCGACGACATCTCTCGTTCCACTTCGGGACCACCCAACGATTATGACCAGCGTTATCGAAGTGCATTTGACATTTATCGCTTGTACGACACTTTAATGTCATTTAGAGCTTTCCGGAATCGTGTCGGCGCTTGAGATTGCTCTCGTACCACTATGTAATTTCTTTTGGCAATACATTTTTATTGCAGATAAGAGTACATTCTTTGTAGTCTGCTGTGATAACCAAATGGAGATCAAAGGTGCAGTACAAGAAAGATAGAAAGAACTGGACGACACACAGAACATCCGAGTTGCACTTACCTTCGAAAGTTCTATCATACAAAGGCAGAGCCTAAACTTATTTGCGTGACTGCATTCAATAGTGACATCCACTATGTTCTATTCATGGAAATCGATTTACACCAGCCCAGACCGTACTCCTCCTGAAACAAAGATACGATAACAAATTGGAAATATTGGGTTTTTGTTACGCATGAGGCAGTGGCGTGCCCAGGATTTCGGCTCGGGGAGAGGGGGGGGGGGGCGGGCGATAAAAAATTTTTTCCGGTGAAGGTGCGTGGTGTGAGTCATGCACTCTGAAAAATTTTTTGGTATGCTTAGAATTTTCGCAGGCTCAGAATCCCGGAATTTCAGTTTTTTTAAAAATTTCAAAAATCATTTTTTTACTTACAAATACTAACGTGTCATTTGCACAGTTTTATAACCCATGTAAGTAACTTTCAAAAATTTCGCGACCCGTTCCGGGGGGGGGCGCCCCTTCCCTCGGTACGCCACTGGCATGAGGATGGTTTGATATTATGTGGAAGTTCTAAAAGATAAAAATTTTAGTGTTATTCTTCCAAAGCATAAAGCAACTTACTTATTAATAGCAAAATAACCAGTTTACTTAGCTTTACTGATGACGTAGGTGCTTGAACAAATCTTGAAAGATTCAGATCGACTTCATTTTATCTCAGAAGTTACTTTTAGAGATAAATATGGGATGTGGAGAACCAGCATGGATAATCTCAACAATAGTATGTATTTTACTCTGAAGCTCTGGGATTCCTACACCAATTTCTACCTAATGTTGAGTATCACTGCAGTAAATATCATTGCAAACAACATTTTCAAACTATATGATAAAATAAGGGTAACACATGAAATAGCTGAAATGTAGGATAACAAAATGTTTTCTTCGTTGACCCTTAGGAGCATCGGAAGCACTTCTAGAAAAGAAAAGCAGACTCAAACCTTTTCTGGGATGTGCCTGTTCAAGAAAAAATTGAGGTTAAACCATCACCGTGAAAGGACAGCCAGTGCTATCACAACAACCGATTGATTCTTGGCAATCTAACCATAGAGGTTTACCAATCATTCTATGAATAGCTAGTGTGTACATAAAATCTGGAATATTTTATTGAAAGCTTGTATAATTGGAAATTTCTCGTATTATTGGTCGTACTTCTTGGGTGGTAGAACAAATACGAAACGTTTTTCACTTTGCTATCAAAGCACACTGCTCACTTCGGGGCGAGGTGTTTAACGGGGTGACATGTCGGCATGTTTGATGATAGCACATAAAAATTTGTCATAATCTCTTTATAACAAGCCAAACAGACCGAGACGATATGCAGTGCGAAAAGCCAACTCCGTTTTGAGACTTTATGTTTTGCTTGGTTAGAACTTCAGACTTCCTTCTCTTGATTTTGCTGGTCCTTCAATTATTCAAATGTTGGTCTCTACAATGCGAGACTCATGAACCTAAAATTTAGCCTCAAAACCCTATTTATTTATAGGCTTGAGAAATTCCATACAAGGGAGTGAATAGTTCTTATCATGACAAGCAAAGTTCTAAGAATCTGGAAAAGGGTAAATTCCTACCATGGTAGCCAAGGTTCTGGGAACCTGGGTATGGATAAATTCTTACCATGACAGCCAAACTCACATAAAAATGTCGTTTGTCTGATAATCTATTTTTTTTTTACTGTAAATTCTAGAGCCATTGTCAGACATTCACACGCGAAGTTTTCAAAATTATTATATAATGATGGTTCCTCATCTAAAAAAAATTAGCATTGAACTGATGTGATTTCATGGTGAAATATCTTCAAAAGACATTATTTCGCAATTTTCTATTTAACATTTCTCTCTCCTTTTTTCTAAATTTACCAAAAATCACCTCACCTTACAGCTTTTACTACTTGAACCTTTATAGACCTTTATCAAATTTCATTTTTTGAACCTCCCTCCACTTGTAGAATCTCCGAATTTTGGCGCGAAATTAATTGTTCTCATCATGGTCACTATTATCTAAGATTGAAATCTTATGAAGAGATACTATCAGGCGTTGAATTTATTCGCAGTCAGCCGCAATTGACAGCTGACTCCGGGTGCGATCGTATCGCGACGCGATTGTGCGCGAAAAAAATCGAGGATCGAAATCAGGTAGGTGCACGCATTTTGAATGACTGATGTCGATTGGTGATCAACATCGATACTGTAAATCATGTAGAGTTGGTAAGATGGACAGATTAGCATGAGTGAGGTACGTGAATGCTCAAAATACGAAGGTTTGTCGAAAATTCCGAAAAATTGCCTCAAAAAATCTTTTCCTTAACAGTTTTAGAATCAGGTTACGCTTGGTAAGGATTTTTCGCCACCTTTTTTCACCGGTTCAAAGTGCCGTTTTTTTTTCAACTTTGCAGTTTCTAGTAATTCAAGAAATTTTCACAAAAGTTGATCAAAAATAGCCCCCCCCCCCCTCCCCCACCCGGCTCCTGAAAAAATCCCTTTGAACGCGCTGTTCCATGATACTCCACTGATCCCACTCTAGTGTTTCTCCATGACTAATACCACCTGAAGAACGCCTCCGGCACTAAGCCCCGGGTCCAACAATCTGCTAGCAATTCTTTGACCCCGTTGGCTTAACCAGCCGCTATCCTCGTAATCCGTGCCGCCGTTCTTCTCTGCCAGCACTGATACTAAATCGCGCCAATCGCCATACTACTGTAGCCCCTGAGGTGTTCAGTGGTCTCTTGTTTGTTTCATTCTTGATTTTCTTACTCGTTCTTCTCCAAAGATGCAAAATCTATTCCTCCCCTCTACAATTTTCTCCCTTCCTTCTTGTGTTATACTCATACCATCGCCTAGTCTGGAAAGCTTAGTACACGTACTTTTGCTCATCGTGGGCTGAGACGCCAAAAGTAATTTTTCAATACTAGTCATGTGATAATCGACTAAAAATTACATATCTCTCCTAACAGCATATTAGGCTTAGATAAAATGTTTAGAAGCAAACAGTGGACTTCATCCTCGGTTCAGTGGATAAAAAGTCATCATACTTCAATAAAATATAGAAATCAAAAACTACTCTGAACCAGTGAGATTCAGAACGCAGGCTTTGAGCAAGACAAGCCCAGATTTTCATTCCCATTATTACAAAATACATTAGAACTTCTGCGCATCTTCGTTATTATTTGCCAAGAACTTTATAAAAATTTTGAAAAAACCATTTTTTTCCTGCAGGTCAATCATGCTTCCAGCTTTGTCAAACAGTGACACTAGACCGTCACCAAAGTCTTGTGCTAATGTTGTGATAAGGACCTGGATATGGTACCTACCGTAATCAACGGACTTTGAATTTAAAAATTTACAAAAGAAAACTCCTAAGGTAGTAGCAGAACTCGAAAATGTAGAAAATGGTAGAAAAGTTTGAGAATATCACTATCGTAGCGGCTCGAGATTCAAAACATACTGCTCGAAAATTCTAAGAGAGTTAGACCAAAAAAAATTCAGCGAGAACACTGGATACTTAACTGAGACGTATAGGTAACTGAAAGAACAAAATAAGCAAGCTTGTTTTTTCTTAAGGTGATCTTTTGCGTACCTTAACAATAAGCAGGCACAATGTAATTCAATGCAATCTTTTGATTCCGAATTATTTTAGCACATTTTCCAATGTTCCTTATAAGCAGCAAAAGCCCATTGTTACAGTACGATAACCCTAAATCATTCTAATTCATAGCACCTACCATTTTGGACATGATTTTTTGAATATGCAGCTTTACGGAAGGAGGAGCCTAATCATACCCGCAATATAAGTAGTACACTTGATTAGCTATCACCAAATGTACCAAATCAGATCTCTTACGTCCCGATTTTCAGATGGATTAGAACAGCGGTATCAAAAATTACGCAATATTCCTGTGTGACTCTGCCCTTTCCTGTATTCTTCATGATCCAGAATATTCCAGCCCCAGAATCTCACTCATAACCTTCTTTACTCTGTACTTACACTGCCTTGTCGAACCCCATTCATGCATCTTTTTGGGTGACAAAGAGCAGTTTTTTCCTCTCTTCTCAGTCTGTCGATATGCTAATCCCTTTGAGAAGCAGATGGTCTAAGTAATGCTTTGCGATTGTTTGTATGCAGAAGGACAATTGCTAGCCTTCAACACACACACATAACCTACTTGTGACTGATCGCTTGGCTTTGATCGCACCGGCGCGACGATGCGATTAGCATTGCGGATCAGTAGTCACTAGCGTAAAGGGCATGAGGGTAGGGTTACTGCAGTAGAATTTGCACAGCTTTGATTTCTACAGGTTTTAGTAGGTGTAGGCCGATTAGCGCTACAGTAATGCACTTCCACACAGGACTCTGTCGGGCGCAAAATACCCTGCGGCAGCCTTTGCCCACGCGTATCGCGCATGCGACGTGTTAGGACAAGTCCATAAAAAGGCTACTGGATACTATAGTGCAAAAAGGCCCTTCCCCAAGTAGGGCCTGACTGGATCTGATTTTTTAGCCGATCCCTCACTTCCCCAAACCATCGCAGCCATTCGAATCGCACCTGTCCGATTGCGGCTGGCGATAAGGAACACGTTGTGTATTCTATGCGCGACAATTTCGCTGACGACGACGATTTCGACCAAGGTAGCGATCGCTATCATGAGACGTGCGATCAATCAAAATTCACAACACACTCAACCCTGCCCAGCGTTAGTTCTACAGGTGCTGCGTTATTGCAGCGACGCGATTGTGCGATTTGGTGAAGATCGCAGTCGCTGATAACGTAGCGTTATTTGAACACATGGGTGATAAATGTGAGGGTCGTTTGCGGATTGTTTTGTGCGAGCAGCCACGCAAACACTGCCTAGAATGCGCTATTAGCGCGAAGAAGTGCGGCAAGGAAATCGAGCAGAGCGAACTTTAGTTTGTAACCTAACCATCAATAACTCTTTATTTCAAGTGACTAACCTTGTAGCCGATTTTGCGCTGTCTGAATGAAACGGCTATCTCTAAGTAGGCTTTTCAAATGCGGTTGTAGAGCACGCTTTTTACCAATACTTATTCAATGTCCCAAAAAAAATATGTAACGAATGTTTGATTGCTGACAATTTCACGTGCCATGTAGGGCTGGCTTCAGTTGGGACCTATGGTATAAAACACACCACCTATAGCTCTTCATTACTGTAGACCTATGGTAGGAACTTTCAGCGGATTCTGTCATTGCAATCAGCTCAATTTTTGGGAATTTCCAGAAATCTGGATACTTTTGCTGCAAGGAGGGGAAGGGGACAAAAGTTTCTCCGAATTTAAGTACAAGGTGTTAGCCAAGTTACAAAATTTTATTGGTACTTTTCCGTTATCCGGACCCATTTTTTCAAAAGGCTCTCATATTATACGTTCTTTAGTCCAAGAATAATTGTTCATAGATTCCACAAGGACTGCCTCCTTGCCACGTGTCACGAAAAAATTGACACGTTTTGGTCCATTTTGACATGTTTTTTTCGAAATCATTTCCAGTGAGATAAAAGAAAATTTGTGATCATTTCAAAGCTGTTTAAGTGTTTTATATAAGCGCAAAACAATCACGAACCTATTCTAGAAGATCTTGCTTGCTTTTAGCGTTGATTCAAAAATTATGATAGTGTTTCGTTCTTATCATAACAATGTTCACTTTGAAACAGTTTGAATGAAATGAGGTCAAATTATTCAAAAAAAACAGATTGAACTTACATCGCTAGGTAGGGTAACACAAACTCTTGGTAAAACTTGTTAAATATGTAGATGACATGTCATTTTTTTGACACGTGGAAGAAGGTTGACACTCCTTCCTGCGAAGCTGGGACAAAATATGGTACAAGGATAGAAGCAATATCTTTCTTTGAATGGGTCGGGATAACGAAAAAGTACCAATTTTTTTAGATACTTTAAGAACTTTACGGTACCACACCCCGTAACTGATTATAAGGGCAGTCACTCCACAAAGGTTTTTTGAGAGGCTAATTTGGTGTTTTACAAAGTTTCGAAAATTATTTCAATCATTTTTACAAGTAAAAGCAATTCTTTTGCAAAATAAGTCATATGAATACCTCAACTAATATATAAGTAGTTATACACCCCCCCCCCCCTCCATCCTTGCTCCCTCTTCTCGGTCCGCACCATTTTGGAGTGTGTGGTCATATGTTGACCTTTTACTATTTGTAGGGAATAGTAATTCACCTAATCAAATCGCAATGGGAGAACCCAGTGAACTGTTCTACCAGATACCGTATTTGGGCATAGTTTTTATTAGATAAGCGAATTAAAACGTATGAATTATCCGCAGCAAAGTAAACTAAAAAAAAACTGTTGGTGAGATATTCTATACTCTACGTATCCCTCACAAAATTTCGCAAGACTTCAAAACGCAAGTTTTCTGTTCTTTTTCTGATTTTTATTCAATCCTTTCACGTTTATTGCATCTACAGTCTTTTCTGGCCTTCTAGCTCCTCCGTTCTCTATACATTCAAAATCATCATTAATCATTTTTTTTCTGCTAAGCTATACTTCCGGTCCCATATGACTATCTTGTCATTGTCCACAGCATTCTGTCTTCAGCGTTTTTCTTTATAAAACTCTTCTTCACAAAGCACAATAATAGCCGTTTTGTACGCGTGTGTGTGCGCACTCCAGATGGGGAGCGGTCAACTCATCCTCGTGATGGATGACCGTCATCGTCACAACATTTGTTGTTTAAAACGTTCACACCAACATTTTCTTCCTTAGCGAGTTTTTCAAAGGACACTTCTATGATCTACCGTATCTTTGGCTCCACAAATGTTCACTTTCGGTTTCAAGTATCTAAGACGAGATGAACGATAAAAACACACCACTTCAGTTTTGGATACGGTAACGAAATTCAAGTGCTCAGCTAACAACCTTTCAATCACTTAAACGAGGCGACGTGCACCGATGCAGTGTGTGCGAACACACAAACACTTGTGTGCAAGAGCGCGTCATCTCGAGCGCGATTACGGTAGGTGTAAAGCGCTGCGGACTTGCGTTTTATGACATGAAACATTGGGCGATCATTGAGAGATTATTTACAAAGCATTTCATTGAATGCGACCCGCTTAAGAGGTGAGAGCAGCCGATGCAAATGAATCGACGTAAAAGTGCACAATTCTTATGAAGCACTCAAATGAAGTGGGTATCAAAACTAGAAAAAAACTGCATCGAAAGCACCACTTGAGGAGTGAAATCGTGATGATCGCAAATGTACACAGTTTCTAGAACACTTGAAAAGATTTTTTTCTTGGTGCTAGAGACAAAAGAAAACTGTCTTGATTAAGTGAATCTGTGGGTTACTGTATAACCCGAAAAAAGCATGGAAAAAGCATCAAATCTGACAATTGACAAAATATTCTTAAGACTAGTGAACCACTAATCTAAAGGTGCTACTTGGAAGAGCGTTCGCATCGGGATCCGCCGCAGTTTCCCGCTATTGGAAGATTTTTGAATTGAGCTAACGATTCTTTATAATTATATGAGATAAATATTCCGCAATAATGTAGCCATAAAAAATGAAAAGATTGTCCTACTATTTATTATAGATCAAGAAAGTCGCAAATGCAATAGATGAGCGTCTTTTGAGCCACTATGAGGCTTGACCGTCGAATCACTTGCAACTCAATGTGCATGTTGCACACAATGCGCGCTATTTGACGACTTTTAAGATAAAAACCTGCTCATTTTCGGTACTTCGCATTGTTTTTTGTCTCTTTTAATTTGATTAAATTTTAATAAGACAAAACATACACATTCCTACACCTTATTACGCTAGAAGAGGTTTTACTAAGAAATAATAAGTGTGTCGTCGGTTGCCACGCATAGTGTGCAGACTCACATAAACTTATAAATGACTAGGATTCTTCACCTTGATTCTCTAGATTTTCCAGAAACTTTGCCTTGGTAAAAATCCTGCCGAGCTCAATTGCTATAAACCTGACACGGGGACATTCCTCGCCATATATTCAGTATGAGTATTTGTTGCAGAATTGGCGGTGCTGAAAAATGTGTAGAGGCGAGTCCTACCGTAATACAAATTTATATGCGCGTAAAATCTAGAGTCTTAATAGTAGAAACATTTCGTCCTCGTTGGCGCTTTTCACTTTCCTTTATTGGTTTTTGTTCTTTTGAGGAAAAGATTTGGTGAGGTTAATATACGCAAAACTGTCAATAAAATGCTGGATACTGCGCGCAACATGGATTTTGTGTGCATTTGCACAAAGTGAGTTACGAAATATGTCAACTGATTGACAGCTGGTTTCAAGTTGTTTGGTAGGTATGAAAGATTGTTTTGTGTGCCAATCTGGTAGCTTATTAATATTTTCCACCTCTTTGAAATTTTTCTTCTCCCAAACCCCTACATCAAAGTATGTATGACGACAACTCTTTGGCGCGCACACGTCGTAGGAGACCTCGATAAAAGACTATAAATCATCTGTGGAGCTAATCTATTTACACTGGCACTCAGCATGTTGTCTCTACAGTTATTCTTCGGCTTCGATTCGTCACCACGTCGTCCTCTTGTCGTGCGTGTCGACAACGGCTCGACGCCCCGCACAACACATGTGCGACGCTCCAAAATCGCGTTAATCGCCCCAGCAAACATGCATTTCTCCATGTATGTACGAGCGCTTGTTGGCGGATTATTGACGATCATGATTCAGTCGAACAATCACTTGGGTCAACATAAAAACCTTCTCGATGGGGTTATTGTGCAGTTGATTTGTGATCCTTGATATAGGCATCGCTTTCGCGCTTCTAAGGACCCAGCAGAACGCCGGCAAAGAGCCAGCGAGATACTAATCAGGTGCCAGTAGTGTGCCTACAGGATGGCGCTAATGGCTTTGCGGATTTCAAGCTATCGTTTAACCCTTTGACGAAAACGCCTAATTTTGCGTGGCGGCGGTGTGGGACGACGCGATTTTGCACAACACTTTCGGCGCGGAACAGTTTTGTGATTATTTGCGGGATATAAAAATGTTTTGCAAGCAAGTACAGCCATTTTTTGTACTATGAAGCCTACAGGTTCCAAAAATGCAAGAATTTTTAGAAAATGCTGCACTGTGGAAAAAATACTAGGCCTGGGAGGGATATGATTTTGTAAGGGATGTGGCCACCGGTGGTCCAAATCGTCGTCAATGTGTTAAATGAGCATTGCAGAAAAATAACAATGGCAGTTTTATTAAAAACTTCTCCTCGAAACATTACTGTCTATGTTTTTTCTCACAAAATCACAGAATGGAAAAGTGCCAGATTTCAAGCTAGACATAACTAAGTAAGCAGAATGCACCTTTCAGTACATTATAAAACGAAAGTGGAACGTTAGGTGCAGTTTTCACTTGGCAGTTATGTTTACCCAAATAAAAAATTTGCGAACTACATAAAATCAGCACCGTGCAAGCGAAAAAAGAAAAAAATTCGAACTGCGTTTTTTAATCTTCGAGTTCCAAATCAGTTGCCTAGTAAAAATGCATATAATGCACTTCTCTTCTTACAATGGAAGAAGAGAGTATAAAGTGTGCTGCTCTCAACAGATTTTTTCTTCTAATTTTGAGTCTACGTATATCATAAAAAAAGAAAAATTCAATGAAAAAATTTTTCCAAACAAAAGAACTGCACAAGTCATTTCAGGGTTTGCAATACATGATCATGAATGGAGCTATAACTATTTTGCCTTATATCGTGAATGATTTGGGAGTTGAAAATAAAAATTTTTTGCATTGAATTTTGACTGTATAGGCGCATTTTACATCTGCATGTTGTGTACTAGGCTTACTTTTCCATTCAAAGATATTTAGTCAAAAGGTAATATGTCCTAGAACCAGAATCAAAAGTTTTTCTGACTACCGCTTTTGTTTGTTAAATTTCAAGCATTCTCAGTTTTAACAACTCTAAAGCTCTTTTATTGTCCCTGGCATCTCACCTCTTTTGAGCTTTGACCCACTATAAACAGATCATTCTCAAATCCCGCTAGCTTGATCACACCGAGCGCGGGATTTGTGCATGTGTTCTGACGATTATTGTTTACAATGCTGACGGCGGTTGGCTGCGAGAAGAGAGGCGATAATCGAGAGTGATTCGAGACAATTATGACACTTCCTTCTGCCTATCAATCATAACATATGCTATCGAACACATGTGCTTGTGTGCTGCGACTCTAATCTCGACGATAGTTAACGTTAATCCAACACAAAAGCCGTTTTAATATTACCGTTATTCAAGATAATGCGCCACCTGGACGGCAGATTTAGTTTGTTATTTCTTGCAGAAAGTATTGCTTCAGAGAAGTGCAAGTACGATTCTCTTTTGTGAATTTTAGCCAATTTTGCCCTTCTTTCAAAAAAATGCAAAAAAATTCAGGGGAGTTGCAACGATTTACTTATGCAGATACTGATTCGGGGCTTCCGAACCTTTGCCCCAACAGGCAGCTCGTATGATTCATTCATTAACAAAAATTTGGGTGTTAGTCCATACCGTAATTCTTACCGTATTCGAGGACGCTGATTACGGTCTGGGCCGGAGTTTAGAAAGAAATGTCTCGACTACGAACGAATCGTAAAAGTTGCTTCTTAAGCAGTGACTTAACTAATAGCTTCCCAATCAGTATTCACTCAAGAAGTCCATGTACCAAGCTTTTGATTACCCTCTACCCTCTCCCCCCCTCTCCTCCCACTCCCACCCTTGACCCTCTCCTTGCACTACCAAACCTTCCTTCCCTACCTAGTACCCCCCCCCCCTTGCTCATTATCCCATTACCGACATGTGGTTTCATTGTTAACAAGGTAATACAACATATCCGACTGAATAGATAAATCAGATACCTTATTAAAGGGACACCCCGAGTGGTGTGCGGATACATACCCGCGTTTTGATGTCGGCGAGTCTTTTCGATTTACGCACGCGCCGACGCATTCGGCTATAATTACCGTAATGGACACTGATTATAGGGCCTGTGTGTCAAAATGGACCTCGGCGCTCACATTTTCGCACCTTTTGCACTTCAACCTAAATGCGACCATATGTGGTCAGTTTAGCACTTTTGCGTTTCCAGTGCATTAGTTTGCAATGAATTTTTATAATTTTTTGAGCTTGATTAGGCATTTCTTAGCTTCCATTTTCCTCTTTCATCTTCCTCTATCCTCTTCCAATTTTTGAGCTGGATTTTTCAACACTAGCGAATTCTACTCAGCCGATCCCTCACTTCTCTGAGAACCCGTCCAAGAAGCTCCCCGTCATTCAGCCGAGCTGTGCCGGCTTTTAATAGCCGGAGAGTGTGAACATCCACTCAACAGGCTGAAGCGATGCAACCGCGCGATAAGGACGAGGCAGCTTGTGTGAGAAGGAGACGGGCTGAGTAAGAGTACGGCGACAAGCAAACATCACCCCCCCCCCCCCCCGATTTCTGTGATTCGACACTTTTAACGGAGAAATTTATATCCGGGAGAGATAACGAGTTAGCAACTGTTTAAGGTAGAGGCTAGATTTGCACTGTTTTGTAGAAAAAGGGGTATATTTCTGATAAAATTCGAGTTCATGAGCAAGGAAGTTACTTCTTATATTTACAAGTTTCATCAACTTCTCTTTTGCTTTCACACACGTTGACAAGGCTACAGAATATAATCGCATAGGTACGGTATGATTACGGTATTAAGATCGCTCCTGTGTGGATATAGATACGATGTAAAGCTTAGACATTCTCCAGTGGCGGTCCCAAAACTTTCTTTAGTGGGGGAGGGGAGGGGAGAGGACGGGGGGTAGCTCTCGAATATGCAGTTATTTGCCACTATCAAATTCAATATTCGAAATTCGCCTACCGTCTTATTTTTGAACTTTCAAAGTTATTGACGGCATATTTGGTTTCAAATAATGGTTTTGAATTATCGAAAGCTACTGTTATTGATGCGACACCACTGAAGATAATCCTAAAATGATATATGAATTCCTCGCAGAATCAAACTCGTGTAACCCTGAAGAACACCCCGAAAATATTTTTACGAAGTTTTTGAGCTAATTAAATATTTTCGATGAAATTTTTATAACCTCGATACCAACAGATCAAACAACTGGGATATAATAGATTCTTTTCGAACCATGTAAATCACTCTGAAAGTCATGTGAACTTTCATTGTCTCCCCTCCCCCTCCCCCCTTCTCTACACTGGCAACTAACTACATATGTGCTAATCCCATTGATCAACCAATCTATTCTCGGAAAAAATGAAGTATGATATTAATATTTTCAAATTTCAGAACCCCTACTCTATTTTCCTCAAGCTTTCGTCCAAAAGTCAGCCATCCCTCAGATTTCCACAAAATTCAAATTATTCACACCCATCATGAATCGCTGCTGCTGAATCTGAGCTCCTCTCATCGTTCAGCATTAGCATGTTCACATAAAATTCAGCCTCGGCTTCATTTCATGAAATCCTCAGATTTCGCGGGCAATTTTTCATTCAGCGCATGAGCCTATCAGCGCCCTAACGCCGTCACATCGTCACTCTTCTTCTTCTTTAGCACATGAGTTCTTGTGTGGCGATAATTTTCATTTAAGCCGCTGACGCGCGGCGATCGCCTCCGGGCCAGCGCGATTATTACGCGTGCATTTTAATCGAAATTATGCTAAACAGGCGTATTGAACACTTAATTACATCGTGCTCAACATTGTGACGACGTGTGCCATCCATGCATGCACTCGTTCCTCTGGGAATTGTGGGAAGTGCTGGTCACGTCAAACATCAGCGTATTAGCTTCCTGGGCAATGCAAAAATAAAAAGATTGGATTTTTTGAGGAAAATGACTTCTATAAGCAAAAGGGAAGTGCTGGTATACAAACAGCAATTAGTGAAAAAGTGCTGTGCTCGGGATTGGCAGATTAAATATCAATAACACGATCAGCCAATCAGCGCGGGCAAACGCTTAAATCAACTAAGTAGGAACGTTAGCAAAGAGCAGCTGGTTGGTAAACTGTTCATCTTTTCCCGGAAAAATTCTTGCTTTGACAAAAAAATATATGTAGGGCATGAGAAGCAGTTTACATTAAAACCTTAAATGACACTGTTGCGGAGCTTTTTGTGATTGGCTGATTGGTCTTTTCTCAGCCAATCAGATCTAGAGTACACCATTCATACCATAGTGATCAAATAAGTAGCATGAAGCGAGATCACCTTTTTTTACTGTAATATAGACTAAATAGGATTATTGAAAAACCGCTAAGAGCTACCAATCTCTGGTTGTATCACTTCTCCGAGGTGCTGATAGGCTACGAAAAAATCGATAATTGCGATCAACCAATCAAAGCGTGGAACACTAAGCCTCAACAATGCGAAAACATTGTTACAAAACCTTGTTATAGTAGTAAATTTTTGGCTTTTAGAAAATGTTATATAGACTTTGGGCTACCTGCTAATTTTTGAAACCTCATCGCGGTAAGGCAGAAAATCTGCAGCAGAAAAACATAAGCCAAATATTTGAGCCCTGTTTCGACCCCATTCAAACTGCTACCGAAAGTACCTTGTATCAAAAGACTTGGTCCCTGGCTTGCCCTCACCGGACCATCTAATCTCACTTATCTGTACGTACACGCATGTTGCCGCCGCCAATAGCGGCTTCTTTTCGCGATTTCATGGGTCAGAGACCAGTTCGAAACACACACCCAATCGCACCTGTACGCGATAAACCGACAATTATTAGAATAGTCATGTTATGGTACATAGAAATTACGGTAGCCTGTGTACCCGTGCACCTGCTCTTAGATGTTTTCGGAATGAAATATTGGTGAAAATTTACTGAATTGAAAACAAATTCAACAACAATGCTTAGCAATCAAATTGTGAGCTGCGTCAAGGACGGACTTCGAGAGCGCAAATTTTTTGATTTTTGTAGAAAACCGCGGATCGTTCCGCGTATCGATCCATGGCGGCTGAGTGAGTTTTTGGATGAAGCGAGAGATTCTTGTGAACCTATCGAAGGCTGTCTGGATGAGGCTCTCGAACCAGCCCCTAAAATAATTTCATTCTTCAGTTAGATCAAGACTTTGAATTCTAAAGTTAAAACTACAAAGGCTTGAATGCACTGGGAGGGAAGGGAATGAGTGAAGAGTGCCAAGAAAAATTATTGTAGAAAAAACTTAAATTCATTACACCGTGACAGTTACATTTTCCTCTACAGTCCCTTTCCAATTGGGGCAGAATCTCCGAACAAACCATACTATTCCTGAATATCACGACCCCCCCCCCCATCTCCTCCCCTAAAATTTCAGGATTAGCACTATCCACTAGTAGTGACATCGTGCTTTCACGCGAACAAATGCTAATTCGTAAAACGGCTGTGTCTACATTCGCAATGCTTTTATGATCAACAGCTGCACAAACTTGTCGCTTCGGTATTTGTTCCAGTTGTCCGTGGGTGAGGAGGCATGATATGGACAAGTGGAACAAATTACCGGAGCTCTTAAGTTCACGAAAAAGTTTTTCTCAGGTCAAGGTTTTCTAACATAATGGAGCCAAGACGATATTTTGAAATACTAAATAACTGGTTATTTTGAGATTTGACAGCTGAAACCATTATCAAAATGAACTTCTGTATTAAAAAAGCTTTTGTTACGAAACCGCTGATTTTGTATGATATTTTATGTAATCAGCATCTGTACTAAAATGGTATGGTGCTATTATTTAGACAAACTCTTCTGATGTAAGATACGGTAGGAATGGAATGAATCGACCAGAAATTACCAAAACAGCGGTCTCACTCAAAATTTAGCAATAAATACCGATCAACCGCAAACCTAATTTTTAATACTCTACATCTCAAATTTACTCAATTTCCTAAGATTCTGAGCTGCACCTGGTCCCCTCTTGCTAAATCGTTTGCGATCAATCATACCCTTTAGAACACAGTATTTCTTTGTGAAGACAAAAACTACGTACACCTAATCCATCAACCCGAATACATCGCTCTCAACACTCATACCTCTGCGAACAGCAGCAGCATATGTTCACAGCACATCAATCACAACTTCTCATTCTTATTGTTTAGAGCTGCTTAGACACGATTCGCTCAGAGAAACAGAGTGTCTTATGATGAGGTTAGCCATTTGGAACGGAGGAAGAGGGAGGGGGGGGGGGGGGTGCACGGAGCTGGGTGGGAACGGTAGGATATATAAGGGAGTACTATCTCTGTTGGACCGCCAATTTTATTGGCATTTCAATCAGGAAGATGTTTTTGAAGATAATCAGAATTACTGCTATGCCTTCCATAGTCATCTCTAAACAGTATATGTGAAAAAATATCGAATCTTTCCAATTTTTTGTGATACTTTTTCGTCTACCGACAAGAAGCTATAAGGAACCGACTGCTACTTTAGGAGTGAGTACAAGAGAAAAAGCTTAAGGAAAGGCAGGGAAAAGCCCAAAGAAAAAAAGGAAAACTGAGTATGCATATAGCAATGTCGTAGACTTGCTGGCTATCTGTGCGGTTGCGACATCAATCATACCGTTGCTCGGAACCTCTTTTCCTTAAATATGTTGTGAATTTGAGGTTTTAGAAAGCTTCTGAATTTTCGGAACCAAAACGTAAGGGTATAAGTGGGTGCGTAGGTGCGTTCATATTGTAGCTCTTCTCAAAAAAGAAAATTCGCAAAAAATCAAAAAAAAAACCAGAAATCATAGCATTCACTAGGGAAGGACTTATGCAACAGTACATTTAACTTCTTTTTTTCCACATCTCTCACAAATAGATTCCCCAACAAGTCCCACTTTTTCCAAAGCATCCCGCCCTAAATTAAATTGAACGCCAGTCCCCCAAATAACCGCTTTTCACCAATTGTTGTCCATTGTCGTTGTGAGAGTGTGCAATGTGTGTATTTCACATCGATTCAGTGCTAATCACAAGGTCTGATCAAATAAATCGCGAGCAGCAGCCGCAATTCAACAATCGCCTCGATGCGATGGCGGCGATAGCGCTAGGATACCAGTCCTAACGTCAGGACTTTACCCACCTGCTCACTGATGAAAAGGATCATTACAAGGGGGGAGGGGAGGGGAAGGGGGAATAGACGAGAAACATGCTCCATGCACATGTGATTGAGGAGAGCCATTATTTTAGAAAAAGAAATTGAATAGGTAGGCCGGCTTACCTCTGCAAAGAAGTTGATAGGTGAGATCGTCATCGGGATAGTCTAGCCAATCGGCATAATGCTCATAGGTGTAGCCCATAAGATCGTGAATTTTCGGATCCACATCTGAAACATTTTCTTTGATTTGAGCCAAGAAATTCCCTTGAAAATTCTGAAGCGATCCTTCGCCTCCGAGTTTTGATCCCTGTTCCTCCCTCTGATCACCAACTCTCAGCTCAGCTCACCTGTCAGTCGAGCAACGTTTCTTCCGTTTGTCATGTGTACTCCTACCTCGCATCAATCACAGCGATTAACCCCTTAAGCGGGAGCAGCCGAACTTCTCCTCTGTTTGATCAATCTTCTATCGCGTTCCGCCGCCGCGGAGACTCTTCGTGTCAACTCTATACTATAAGCACGGCGCGATCGCTTCTGATGCTGCGAATACGAAACCTGAGCTGCTCTCGACGATCCGCGCAATTCGCGCCGCGTGTACGGTAGCCCATTGACCGGTGTTAATCTGTTTGCTAACGCGCGCACCCGTTACTGTCAATACGCCGACGTCAACGCCGACGCCGCCGCCGTCGCTGCGCAGCCGCGCTCAACCGCATGCTAACTCGACGAGCTGCGCGGCGTGCTTTTAGGCGTTGCGCGAACGCGCGACAATCGAATGCGAATGCAAACATCTGCTCGAGCCGATCGTATTGCCTGCTCAGCTCAGCGATTATCGCGTTCAAATGATATGAGACAACACTCGAGACTTCATCGGCTGCAGTCGATCAAGCTTTTTGCGACGCTTAGCAGCGCGACAGAGCAGTCAAACAAGAAATACTTCAGCTATAAAGTGTTCCATCGAAGAAAAGCCTAGACTGAGCAAAGCGTCTCAAAAATAGACCCGGAAATAAGTGCAAAAACTACCAAATTTCAAAAATCTTGAAAAAATGAGCAAAGTAAAAAGTAAATACTCACCAAATTCATGTATGAGCATCCGCACCGTTTCCATATCTTGGTTTTGAGCAGCTAAATGAAGAGGAGTGTAACCTGCCTGTAAAAACGTACTCAAAGGTTTCAACTCCCAGCTAAGAGGTGCAGTACCTTAGTCATCGCATTGAAATTAGCATTCTTTTCTTTGAGCAACCGTAACAAATTGTAATGTCGTCCATTGGTAGCTATGTGTACAGCAGAATAATTCGAATGGTAAGGAGGAATATAATTGAGGATTTCTGGCTGAAAACAAAAAAAATGTCAAAAGAGACAGAAGAAAAGTCAGAAAATCAGTCTCACATTAGAATTCAAGAGTTCCTTGCATTTCTTGACATCCCCCGTTCTACAAGATCGAAGCCACGAAAGTTGTTCTGCGGTTGGACCTTTGCCGTTCGTAGAGATTTTTTCGGTTTTTCTCGTTTCTTTGAGCTTCCTAGGTAGTCTTGAGAGAGTTCGATCCTGGAAAGAATGTTCTTTATTCAAATTTATTTTTTTTTCGAAAAAGCAACTCTATGCGTTCTATCAAAGTAGATTTCCTGCGCCCTTTTTTGATCTTATAGTCTTGGTTCTTTTCAACCCTCACCTCCATTTTCAACCCCAATTTTTTAATTTTTTATAGCCAGAAAAGCCGAACAAAAATCTATTCGGTCCCTCGTCGATTATCACTCAATGATCCACATCGTTCAGATGCTAATCCTCCTCAGTCAATGCGATGCGCGCAGATAATGTGTGCGCACTTGTCCTCGCCTCGTCTTCGAGGAGATGACTGCGATGCGATCGACGGCGGCACCCTGAGTCGCGCCGCCAATCGCAAGCCTATTTGGCGACCGAAACGCGATAATCGCATGCTTAGACTCCCATTCTCACTTGGTGTGTGGATCCTCTTAGCGATCAGCGCATTCATTTCAATGCACTGATCGTCTTCTTGACGGATTTCATCGTACAAAGCAAGTTAGGTCGTAATCTTGGATAATCGGATACAGTCGTGAAGACGAAGACGTTGCATTTATAGCGAACAAGATTGGGGTGTCTTCGACGATGCAAAGCGATAATACTGCCCGATTCAACATTTTTGTAACAATAAGTAGCCTTGGTGCGCAAAGAAATAGCAGAGAGGATAAGCGATACTGGCTACCAGTACGTTCAGATGCTTACCAGTACAGCTACCAGTAAACAGCAACCCTACCTGGCGATCTGAGTAGCCTAGTAACCTACCACCTCAGTCTTAGGTTACAAGATGACTCCGTCATAAAATGGGGTCTCTAATCCGTCCTTATAGTTGCGCCGGACAAAACCTCAGGCTCCAGAGTTGCTGCTGTCAGCGCCATGTCAACGCAGTTCCAGCGCCACACCACCGTCGTGCTAGCTCCGTGTCGTACGTCGATCGATCAATACAGGGCGCGTAAACGTCGATTCTGGCACGGGTGCTACCACGGCGATGAAATGGCGCTGGCAGAACTGCGGCACACAGCACTCCTGGAGCCAGCCTAGGTCCATCATCCACCAGCGCCTGGTTTTCTACTCCATGGTGGCATACAGTCCCCCAGTTTCTAATCAGCTTCCTCAGTAGCTGCACTTTAAGATGGGTGCTCAACCCGTTAATCGCTGTCGATTTGTTCAAACACACGTTCACATCGACAAAGTACAGTTGATACAGTCGTACAGTTGCGCGCGTATTCGATGTGAAAGCCAGGAAGTACACGTCCGACGTCGGATGCTGTTGTCAAAGCCTCGGAGTTACGGTATATCCGCTTGCCGTGCTATGTCAACATGCGACGACGACGACAATGACGACGAATTGCTTGTCAGTAACCGGTCCCCAACCACGCAGCCACCGCAGCTACAGCTTCTCTACGATTTGTCGTTCGCTGCTCAACATCAGCTACAACCACACAACTAACGACGTCTTCGGCTACCGTACGCCCGCGATTTGCGCTGGGCGACAGTGCTTGTGTGTGCAAGGCGATAAACACTCACGACGAGATTTCCGTCGTTGTGTGTGTGATAGCCGCAAAGACAGATTCTGACATTAAGGAACAGCAGCGAGGAAGGCTTATTGTACACAAATCGACATTGATTGAAAAACGACAATTCGAGTCAACAAGAGAACGCCGAGATTGTTATAAAAAAACCCTTTAACATTTTTTGACCAATCGGCCAAAAATGCGTTTCTTCTTATCTTCCGTCTTCATCGATTGAAGCTCAAAGAGGCAAGGGTGAATGAATCCTCAATCACATGACCCTTGATGGAAATATCAATCACATCTGCGATATTCCTTGCTTTCCAAGTGCTCGAAGCGGAGCTGCAGCGACTAGACTTTTGTATATAATATGTTTTTTCAGCAATTCGAGTTGCTTCAACTCCGCTTCAAGAGTCTCAAATTGAGCCATGTTCCTAAGCGGGGTCATCTGGTTGAAGTTTTAGTTACCCCTTTCCCGCAAAGCTTCACTCCGATGAAGAAGAAGGGGTAAGGAAGGGGTACCATATAATTAATTTTTTCCCTTGTACTGCGCTCAAAATCCCCCTAACTTCCCTCTTTTCGCTTCCGCTGAAGTCTGTCGGGACAATCACTCGAAGAGTGTCAATTCTTGACGCTCCCCGCCTTTGTTAGCTATACGGCTCTAATCGTGCAATTAGATACTCGACGAGGGCCGAGACTCAAAGCCAAAGGCAGAGACAGCGCAGCAATCGACCGGAAAAGATATTTGGCTTATACAGCAGCGTCTGTGTATGCAGAACGCACACCGACAAGCATATCGTTCAGCGTCTCCACCACGCACTCACTATTTACGTCCCTCTACTACAGTTACCCAGCACACCGACATCATCTGCTCCAATCTCCGGTCACAAGGAGACAGACACAAACCGTAATCCGTGCCCAGCATGGCTGATGACGTCTCCCATCGGCGAATTAACGTCACTACGGCTTATGATGAGATGTGGTCGGTGCTGGCGACGTCGGCGGCACACCTTACAGGCTCTCGCCGCGAATCAACGTCGAATTAGGCGATTCGCCACGACAGCAAAAAGTCGCGCCGACTTTGCGCCATTGACTATCAGGAGTCTTGATCTTGAACCATGCGGAAAATCGCACTAATTAACATAGACTTCGATCTCTGAGAATTATCTGGTTGAGGTCAGCTGATCGCACTCTTCAGCAATCATTTCTAGGTTGTATCCCTCATTAGAGGTCAAACTTCTCACGATTTCTAAGTGTAAAAACGGGCAGTGATACACACAGCCCAAAAAGAAAACTCATGTGAGCATTTGAGAAGGTCTAACTTCCGGATGTACCAGAACTTATTTGTAGAACAAAGTCATAAACCAAAAATTGCTTTTTGTCTGGTTCTAGCAAACAAGCAAGAATGTGCTTTGTAGCTTTGTAGCTAACTAGAAAACAAGATATTGTTAGATTCTGTCTGTCAGGGACTTGTAGAAGTTTCTGGAATTTTTTTCTTACTGCAAGTACGCAGGAGTGGCCAAAGTGGAGTACTTGATGGACTTGACTAGATAAGCTAGAAAAGTCGGATCAGTCAGATCAATCTTAGAACTCAAACAGCTGTTTTTGAGTTCCTATAAAAAAGTGAATTTTAAACTAAGATAAGAGAGAACCTTAATGCGATCCATTTACTAAAGTACGGCTAACTTTGAATAGAGTGCGAATAGTTTGACATCATCATATTCGTTATATCATCATATTCTAAAAACTTATTAATTCAAAGTTGACAAAAATGTAGTACAAGAAGATAAATTATTTTTCCTAGTGAAGTTATCAAGTTAAAGGCCGGCTTTTTTTTACTCTATATGCGCTTCAAAGCAGTACCTAAGCAAGTCCGGGTATCTAGACTTTTATGTCGATATTGTTTGGGAGGTTTTCAGTACCATTGCGTAAATGCCAGCTCATAATGCTTCAACTGTGAACCCAATCTAGACCGTATTCTTTTCTGTGGACCAATCAGCGTTTTCAAACGATATGAAGAACGATCTGAGCTATATCTAGAGTTGTTTCTCGGAAACGCTCAAATCGTAAAGGCTGCAGCTTGAGCAATGGGCTAGTTAACAGTTCCCAACCGCTTCCATATAAGAAGGGGTACAGAGCTTTCCAGAAAATGGACCATTCTGATACAACAAGCCTATCTCACCTACAAACGAAACGACCATCACGGTACCATAACGTTTCTGTAGTCACATTCATCAGTCGTCCACAATGACGTGGTTTTCTTCTTCTGTAATGGCCCGCGCACATCCTACATACGCACACATTAACCAGCCGACTGTCTTCTTCTGTGAATGCGGTCTATGTCTATGAGGAGGCGCATAACAATTATACGACGAATTTAATCGCGTACCGTTCGCTAGCGCCCACTCAAACAAGCGCCGACGTCGCCGAGCTGAGCGCGCCAGCGATTTGGTCGCTTTTTATGAAACTGGCACGAAGAACATTATATGATGCTCGTTGTCCCTAGTACGGGCGCTGAGGCATCCAGACCGTCCCAAAATATAGGCAACGAACTCCTCTCGGCAGGTTGTGGTACGATAGGGAAATATCTGTGCATAAATATTGCACTGAAGAATGGACATGCAGTTTTCCTCAGAGGCGATGTTCAGCAATCTCCCGAAATCTGATCGGGCGCTGTTTTACCGTTATAAATAAGCACCCATCGCCCGATTGGGGGGACATAGCTGTAAAACAGCGCCCGAGAAACTGATCTCGTCCCTAACTGCAAGTTCTTTTGGAAGTTCATGGTACGCTGATGGCTTCCTGGCACATCCCCTCCTTTCCCCAGAAGCCAAAATTCATTCTGCTCGCGTGTCCGACTATTCCACTAAAACGCGCGCCTACTGTCGTCATATCCGCCTCTTACACTCTCTTCACAAGTGGCCAAAAAGCACTCAAAACCAATGAGGCAGTTATTATAAGCCTGCGCACGTGTTTATAATGTGTTATATTAGCGCTCACGTCGTCGATAGCCACCCCACAGCCGGTGGTGGTGGCGTTGAGTATGCGATGACGACCAGGTCAGAAAATCGACTAGGGAGCATGTTAGATGTCGAGACGCAGCAGCAGCTACTGCTGCTCTCTCTGTGCTCGTTACAAAAACCGCTTACCACATGGCGTCAAAACAATGCCTACTATCAATCACAGCCAACACGTACATTCACACACGCCATACATCCACACTTATAGGCTAAGATTCCTCTCAAGATCAACGAGACGTATCAGGGTCAACGAGCTGCGCTGCGTTTACAGAAAGCCTCACTATTAGACAGATGCAAATCCGAATCCGGAAAAGTGCAGCGCTTTGAGCGTCCAGCTGTCAAAGCAATGTGTGACTTCCATTATGAAACACAGGCAGTTTGCGTTGGACAAATATGTACAGTAATCGCTAAGTGAAAATCCGTAATCAGATCCACTGAGGACAGTAATTCATTGTTTTGTACTTTAGATGGTAAACGGCGTCTGTAAACGGACATTTTGCGGCTTTGTTTCATAATGGAAATCACAATAATTTTGCTTTGGTCTATTTTTGAAGTGCTTCAAATCCAAAGACATATTTTGTCATTCCAGGAAGGCCGCAACCCTTCAGTAAAGCGGCGAAATTGTGACAAAAATATCTCTTCTTCACTGCCAAAAACATTAGAAGTTGCTGCTAGTTTGTTTATAGTATATCATCATTATTTGTATCCAACTGATTTGCTTATTTCGTAGATGAGCGAAGATGAAGCTTGACAATATCCACCATGAATGAACTAGCAATTTCTAACGCTTTTGGCGATAAAGAGAGATGATTTCGTCGTCAGCCGGAAGCTTGAACCCTTGACCCCTTGAACCCCAGTTCTCTGTAGATTACTCCACTCGCCTCAAGCAGTTGGTCTGCTTGTCCAACTTATAGAACTTCTCCTCATCCTTGCAAAACTCGTCCCCCATAACCACCAAAAACTTTCCGGAACTTTGTCGGCGACCAGCACACAGCGGGTGGCAATGGAATCGGTGCATTGGTGGTGGCTGAGTACGACGATCGAGTCGAATCACAAAGCACAAACACAAACGGCTACGCACGCACCTGTCATCACACATCATCGTCGATGATGTGTGTTGGATACCGGTGGTAGCGATGGGAAACAATCCTTGGGTTGATCAGACACCGTAACACGATGTGCAAGGTGCAGGAATCTTGTGTGGAAAAGAAGCAAGCATCATGGACCTCAGAGAAGGCATGCACTATTCGATGTCGAAAACAAGCACCTGATCCGGCGCTCGTACCTGATCAGGATGTTTTCAACGGGGGATAAGCACCCGATTTGGCGGACAACGGGCGCTTGGTACATACCAGCTCAGAAACAAAGAAAGTCGTGTTTCTGAATTCGGAACTGGGAAAAAATAAATCAAAAACCCCTGGAGGCTTTTGAATTACCTTTCCCCCATTCCTAAAGTTCCGCTACCCAACGTCCTCCTCTCCATTTCCAGCAACTTTCGACCGTGGGTGAGTTACATGTTGAACAATGCCAGCACGTTCTCACACTCACGAATCATTCAGCATAGCCGCGTAAAAGCTCTTCAACGCCACAACGACGACGGCAATCCGATCTTGTGTTCGTAAACACTAGCACATATTCGTGAAGAAATCGCTAACAGCGACAAGATAGCCGGTACCGTAGTCAACGCTGAGCGGGCACAAATGCAGTTGTCTCCCCGGCCATCTGAATATCCGTGGATAAGACAGACTCTAGGATCAGATAATGCTAGTCGCATTATCTGCCGGACGCAGTAGCACCATAGCCAGAAACAGATTGCAATGGCTGTTAGCATTAGACGTTACATTAAACTCTTCGTGTCTCTAGGGATACGACACGACACGTCCATGTGGTTCGGTTCGACGATGTAGTTAATTAGCTTTTGCGACGCAAATGAGGAACAGATACCGTATGTTGGTAGTGAGTCGTAATGTACTCACAGATCAGGAAGGACGTACTAATTTCCTCCACGGTACTCAATTCTCAGATATCCGATGTTCAGATCGAGTGCTTACTCACGTTAATGCACCTGATCGGGCGCTCGCACCTGATCAGGTGCATACTTTTGACAAGGTCACTCTACCTTCTATAATTCGGCAATCCCGTGCTCAAATCCTCGATCTCCTTAAACTAGCACATAAGTAGGGAGTCCGCAAGCTCCCTTCCCACGTCTTCAGATAATCTTGCCTGGCTCATTCGCAATATTTACGTTGGATTGGTTAGCAAAGCTGTAAATGATCTCAGCGCGTGCGACATCTGCTCTGAAGCAGCCGGTTCGGCTCCAATTCCGGAAACGTTTCCCCGGCGCGAAAAAAGCCTTGGCATTTCCCCCCGAAAATCACAAACCTTGCCGCGCCAAAGCGAAAATTCTTCAGAAGGACTTCTCTACAACAGAAAAAACTGCCGTGGGTGCATTTTCGGGCTAATGATCCCCTTTTGCAATGGCGTTAGATGGCTAAACGGCCGCCGCTATTGTCATTATCGGCCAATACCACATAGAGCACACCGAACGCGATACTCTGTCTCTCGCTCTCGTCTCGCTCTTGCTGTCCTTCTCATGTGCGACCCCGCACACATCATTCAAGCACCCACTTCATTAGGATTATCGCTAGCTTGGTGACAATAGCCTAGTCATAACAATGGCTAAGTCGAAAAGGTGCTCACTGGCTCATTATTCAAAGGTCCATAACTGTCGATATACTAAGGAGACTGTAGAAGATCCCATAATAGAAAATTTTTTTATCCTAACACCAAAGCTAATCTATTTTGAGAAAAACTGATCTAAAAACTCTCAATTTCTAGTACAAAATACCTATGAACTCGCGACTTCTCGGAATACTTTCGACTTCAGTTTATATTCTGTACCTTTGGTACTTTTACATTGAGAATGCTCCCTGATCTAAAGCTCGTAACGATATCCAATCTAGCTTTTTTGGTGTGTTAAATGCTGATTGGGTGAGCACGGTGGCGATTGGCCGATTGGCTATACGCCCCGCCCACTTGGCATTTCTCACGTCGAAAAAGCAAAATTTCGACACTTACAAAGCGGTAAACGCAGCTTCGGCTAAAGAAGATTTAGAAATTTGAGGATTGTGAAATCCCTGAGCTTGAAAGATGCTGAGAAGCTGTCTTCAGTTGAAATTCAACCTAGAGAGGACGATAGCTGTGATTTGAAATGGGAAAGGATATACATCCTATAATTCAATCAGAAAGTTTGTCCGACTTAGCACTTCTACGTCTTCAATATTTTTATTTCACTTTTCTGGTTTCCCTCGCTCTACAAAATCTTTTGCCACATTCATAAGTGGTACCCGACGAAAACATCGGCGACGGTGCTGTTTTTGCAAAATCCACTGAAGTGGGGGATGGCTCTGGCTGGCTCGCAAAGGCACACACATTGCACGATTTGTTGCAATCTCGACGGCTAGCTGGTCGCTCGTAAAACAGTGATGAGCTTGACGCGAAACACATGTAGTCGCAACATTCGAACCACTTGCAAAATTACGGACACCAGGGCTATTTCGGCTTCTGAACGAACACTACTGGACTAATTGTGGTTCCAACGGCTGCGGCCCGTCGCATAGGTTCACCATTTTGGGCTTGAAGATTATCCATGTTCGTAAACATGACCATCTGCCGCCACACCTCATTGGATTGCACAAAATCATTCCTGTTTTTTGGATGAGGAGCTACTCGAGCTTTCAATAATATTCATTTTTGTCTAGATTGTTCAACATTTATTAGATCTGCTGTGCCACAGGTTGTTTACGAATTCATGGCTCTTCCTAATTTTTTCAAAAACCATGTGAGTGAGCTTTTTGTCCTGCAACAGAAAGATCAAAGCAACACATGCAGCTTCATTCCCTTTCATCCTGCTTCTTAGGGACAGCAAAAAGCTCCATTTTGATTATCTGTTACCATCCAGGCAATCCCACAACCTATTTGATCAAATTACTCTATTTGCTCAAACTTCATCGGCCACAAAAAAAAAGATTCAAACCCGCTTGCAATCTGATTTCGAAGCGTTATCTTATGAACGAAGAGAGGGATCAGCCCTCTAATTTGACAATCTAAAATGCTCCAATTCGATTCTTATGCTCTAGCGCAATCCTACATTGCCACAGGAAAATCAAGAGCTTTCTTAGTGAGAAAAAACTTCTCAGCTGCCAAGTGCACTCACTCAAACGAGTGCTTTAGACGAGACGATTAGTCGATTTCACAGCAACCTATTGCCTTTCTATTTCATAATTTTACTTTGCAAAAATGTTTTTTTATTCGGAATTCGTTTTGCAAAGGGAACTCGTTGATAGTTTATATGTGTTATGTAATCTTAATGTTGCCCCCACTTTTGTCCCTAACACGTCTCCTAATGCTCAGACGTTCTTCAATCACATCGCGCGCGCGACGCCACCACCATCACCGTCATTAGTCTCGCTCGATACTACTTTTGTGTGTGCAATTATATGCGACCGAGTCAATCCCTCTTCTAGTGCCGACATCAACTCACAGCCGAGTTTTTTTTGCACCCCCGCGCGGCGCACACGACAATCGCATTTTGTCGTGCGCCGCGCGCCCGCTGCGTACTGTAGTCCTTGCGAGTCACATTTGACGCGACGCGCTACTCGTCCCCACATCGACGGGTGTAGTCGAATCCGTGTTCCACATGTGAACTCAACCGGTTTTACAGTAACTCCGAGCGCTTTGCAATCGCTCCTACCGCCGCCCCGACACGCGCATACACAGCATGCCGCACGACATTGTGTCCGTAGAAATCTGGATCGCATTCATATAATTCGCATTATTGTCCCATCGTAGCACGTTCTTGCCCTCTTTGAGAGAATCTTAAGAGACAGGAGATTTAGATTAAAAGGTGTCAGTGGTAGTGAACAAGAATAGCCCGTCCCAACCTAACGGCTTTCAGGAATTGCATATCCCGTATAGAACTTCTCATGGATCAATAAAATGGCCTAATTGCTCTAGAAAAGTTTGAGAAAATCTCGATTTGACTTTTCAAAGTTCTCTTGGAGGCGATGATCAGGCAAAATTGAGTATATGGGGCAGTATTTATTAATTTCCCGAACCAGACATTATTTTACCGTTACAAACGATTGCCCATCATGCGATGTCCCCCGATCGGAAGCTTATTGATAATGGTAAAACTGCGCCAGATCAAGATCGGGAGACTGCTACATATCGTCCCTAGTTTTCTTTGGGTACAGAATGGGAGGATTAACTAATGCTAAGCTATTGCCCAATCGGCAGCTTTATAATCCATGCATGACCAAAATTTAAAATTTGAGCCTCACCCACACCGTATTTTTCACTTACTCGAAGATAGTGATTGGTCCGCTAGGACGCTATTACGGTATGAACAAAAGTTTGAAGAACTCCCACCCCAGCAAATGAGCCATATACTGCCGATTAGGCGGTGGGTTAATTCAGTCCTTCTTGCCAGTGACCATAGATATCAGCAGTAGATTTGCCCGGTTGTAGCACCATTGGCGGACTTCTAATAAAATTGCCATACACTTTTTCAGAGTTAGATAAAATAGTGAATATGAAACCAATAGGAAGAAGCTACAAAGACTAACTTTTATGGCAATATGTTTTTCAAAGAAAACAAATTGCAGCTACATGAATTTAAGCACCAACTCTGATTCCTGGAGAGAATCATGCAGTTTTCGACTTCGGTATAAAGTTAAAGACGCCTTTTTTTCAAGTCAGTTTGACCCTCAAACCTACAGAGTTACAAAGCTCCCCATCCATCCACCAAAGCGTACAAGTTGTGTGGTTTAACCTCCAAACTTTGTGCATTTATCTGCTGTGATACCTCCAACGAAGTGCACCAAACCCTCCTCGGAAATTTATAGCCACCCACTCGGATACCTCGACCACCCACTTTGCCCACATCGAACCATACTTCTTGTCCAATCCTGCCATATATCGTGGCCTGTCCAAAACCCAAACGCGACGGATCACCACCGGCTATCCATCGCACCGACACATGTTTGATATTTTGCAAGCACACGGCTCTCACACCTCAACTCTCTCGTCCCGTCCTGCGTCGAACAGCGATCGTAAACAGCCGTCACGGCGTCGATAAATCAGCTTCAACACCCCCCCCCCCCCTCACACCGCGCACGCGTACGCACTCTTCTATGACAGCCACAACTCACACCTAAGTGGGTCGTTTTATGCCTATGGTTGTGGTTGGAATGACCAATGATCTTAAGATAAACAAACTACGTTTTTATGGTCAACACTTTTTTTACTCACCTTTAAAGACTGCAGCGAAGCTGAGCTTTTATCCGTGGCATTAGGGAAGAACATATTCTGGGATTTGCATCGGACAACTGGTGTCTTCTCATCGGTCAGCGTTAAATCGCCTTCACTCAGCGACAGGTCCAGGGATTTTTTCAACGGTGACAATTTGGTAGCAGCCATTATGCCACGATCATCAGCTTTTTGATGAGGAGATGGTAACAATGTAGAGCTCTAATGGGAAGTTTTTAGGAGGGAAGGTCAAAAGAAAGAAGAAATACTAAGAGATTGAAAAACTCACCGATTTGCCAAACAAAGCCTTGACTATTGAGGATTTAAGTCCAGCTGGATCCGGGGAGGGTTTTCGCTTAGGCGCATTATTCCATTCCATTCTTCAATGTCCTGAAAATCAGCGCAAATCGTGAAAAACTGGTAGCGTGATCGCATAAATCATTCCTAAAATATCCCCTGACAAACGCCATTACTTCAAAAAACTCAGTTTGGTATGATTCATAGGAACTTCTCAAGATGTTTTCCTCGTAAAATCCCAAACTACGGCACAAATCCATTCGTTTTGCCTTCTACATCCGTAGGCAGAGATGCCACATTCCATTCATCAAATCACACGATGACAATGTGTCACGTCTACAAAAGGACTGCATTTACTATAGATGGACGTTAACGAGCATATATACGTACGCTTTGTGGAAAACCGGTGGGGGTAACATCATCAAAATGGACGACACATGGTTACCGCGCCGACTAGACAACGAGACGCCACACGAACCCCACTAAGAAATTACCGTAATAGGTTGGATATAAAAAATGACTGTGGACAGCCTTTCTGCTGCACATATATGTTCCACACCATTGCCATTTTGATGAGACAGAGAGTTTACTCGAATCCACGGTTGCTGGGCAGCTTAGATGGATTCAAGCGTTCTAATATGACGACATCGCGAGGATAGCGAATTTATCGCAATAAAGACTGATAAGGAGCAATAATTCAACGGGCATAACTTTACGAACTGTGACAATCTTGCAAGCAAAGTGCTGTAAAACTTGCGACCAAACCCACTTTCTTTTTCTTTTGCCAACGCAAATCTCTGCCTCATTCTCTTCAGCCCAGGTGTGAACACCTGACACAATGTTTCGTTCTACAAATCTTGATAAGTGTGTTCTACACTGTTATCGCTGTTCATTGCTGCAGCACTTGATAAATTACACACAGTGAACAATTCTTCTTGCAGCTAGAATGTAAATCTTTTTCGGTAGTCTTAGCTTCAAGAGTTGAAATCCTCGCCCAATCGATGAGTTCGCTGTGTTTTTGCTGCCTTATTCAATGCGGTCGGTGATGCATTTTGCATAAAGCGCCGACTCAGTCCAATAACGAGTCGTCGTCGCCTACTTTACCGTAGTCACCACAATCTTGTCCACTTCAAATGAGAACACAATTTCTAGTTTCTTGTTTTGCTTCGCACAATCTCTTTTCGCAAATCCTCTCTAAATCATCTTCAATTTCCGGCCGGTGATGTTTTATGCGTCCATTACCGCTTGTCATCCGAATCGGCCAGCAAGTGTCAACCGCGGGTCAACGCCGTATTAATGAGTGGTCCGGCGGGTGCCAACAGCTGATGCGGCCATATCTCTTTTCGTTTATCTAGATCTAGAAGCTCTGTAGGCAATGCCCACCTCATTTCCGAGCACTTGCATTACTTTCACTCCTCTACCATCATTTCTTTCTTGGAAAGCTTTTGAGAAAAGGCCGTTGTAAAATGCTAATTGCTCCTGCAGGATTTATTGAAATTTTCAATTCTGATGTTCAAATAGAATGTATTCAAGATGCGTGTTGATTCTGCCAAGCCCAGTCGAAAGCCTATTTCATCGTAGGCTCTTGTCGCATATCCTGCGCATCGCTGATGAATTTTGACCATGTTGTTCTCAATATTCAAATCCACTCGGTGATTCAAAATCTCCCTTCCTGAGTCTACCTGAATATCTGATCCCTCTATAACCATTCCTATTAACGTCAGCAAATCAACAGGTGCCTGCCGATCCCTGCGATTTACAAAACGAATATGATTTGCGATGCCAGACGCACACACTGCCGAGGCGTGACAGGCCTGATATCGATACCTCGGAGCAAGGGTGAGGAATCGGATCAAATCTGTCACAGCCTCGAACAACAAGTTCCCCGATCTTCTGCATAAACGTGAAATTTGACACCTCTACGAGAGGAATACACAGCTGAGCGGTGTGATGCAGAATAATAACACTTGTTCAGAAATATGATGAACTTCTGTTCACTGTACCGTTCAAAAAAATGCCTGTTTGTAAAAACCAACTGAGGCAGATGAATGCTATGAATCCATCTCTGCGCCTTTCTCCTTCGTTTTCTTCAACTTTCTGTCATAGATTTCTAAATTCCATTGTAATCGTATGATGAGGTGATGCTGGATACAACTTGTTTCAACAGCGTTGTCATCACTGTCGATCATCATTATCAGTGGTAGTTACACCAGTGCGAACAACTGCTTCACACGACAATTTGATTTTCATCCATTGGATCCAGTCTAGTCTAGGAACAGTACTATGGCTGTTCAGCTAGCCCGTAACTTCTCTTCTCATTTGATTTGCACCACTTCTCAAGCTCATCCAGCTTTTCTCTTGCACCAGAAAGCTTCTCCGAGCATGTCTGAAGCTTGTCACCTGAGACAAACTTCCTGCTTTCACAAGCTATGTTGAACTGTTTCTTTTGCATCTCAGCTATCAGAACATTTCTTATGAACCGCCAAACCATCACTTTTTGTTAGCCAAAGGCCGCCTAGCGGTGTGAACACATGTCTGACACCTCGTCTGACAGCGCTTGAGCGATTGTCAGCATCTCGTCGACAATTGCGCTGCAGCCGAAAGCACCTCTTGGATTACGGTGTGTATCCAATGCATTCCAATGGATCACCCAAAGATGCTTTGGAACGACGTGTAAAAGTACAATGCACTACATGACAGAGGACAAGATGCGAACACAACATATGCTCCTTTTTCTCAAAGCTTCTAAGGCATCCGAAAAGCAGTATATCCTGGCATATGAGCCTTTTGAATCGTCATATCACAGCTACAGACAAAAAGTTCCGTACTGTGGAAGAAGTTCACTTAGTTGATCCCCCGAACCTTCACCAATGCAAGAGCTATATTTTTATTAAAATGTCATTTTTTGCCACACGAATTTCGAAGTAGTAGGACCATGGCAGCTCGTATAAATAAATCATGGTCCAACTCAATATGAAAGTTCAGACCGTCTTCTACCGTACTCTAAGAAGGATTGAATAACGGAAAGAGTACGATCTGAACGAGATTAAAGCTGATTTTCTCAGCCACAAATAGACCATATTAGCCTCCTTTTGTAAAATGGCTTAGATGAACTCTCTCAGCCAAATTTCTGTAGATGAACCAGCTACTCAAATTTGTCCGAACACAGTTTTTGAGATTACTGAAGATAACGTCAATATCCTCAGCGTCTCGTCTGAATATGCTTGTGTTATTGAGCTTGAGAGCGATCAGCTTCATTTATTTTAGTTCCAAAAGTCAGTTACAACTTTGACTTTTTTGCACAAACTCAGGCTCATGTCAGTATTTTTAGACAAACAAAGCTTGCACCGTTTGGTCATCCTCATAACATAAACGAAAAAATCATTCCCTTATAGCAGTCGGTCCGTCTACTTCCACTTATTTTTCCCAATGATACGATATCGATATCGATAAGCACAAATCCGATGATTTTCAATCTTTCTCAATGTTGTTACCTCATGAAGCGAAAATTTGAAGCTGTATATTTTGCAATAGGGCTACGCCTCTTTGGCCCGTGCGATGTCTTGCTAATAGAATCAGATGCCTTTGATCATTGCCAGTGGCGTACCCAGGATTTCGGCTCGGGGGGGGGGCGCGACAAAAATTTTTTTCTAAAGAAGGTGCGTGGCGTTAGCCACGCACTCCGAAAAAATTTTTGGGGTGCTTCTCATTTTTTTTTCGGGTCCCCGACCCCTAAAATCTGGAAAAAGGGGGCGTGGCGTCAGCCACGCCCCCGAAAAAAAATTTTTTATAAGGCTAAAATGAATTTTTAAAAAATTTTAAAAATTATTTTAATTATTTACAAGTAAAAACAAGTCACTTGCACATTTTTATAACCCATGTAAGTAACTTTCAAAAATTTCGCGACCCGTTCTCGGGGGGGGCGCGCGCCCCCCCCGCCCCCCCCCCCTCGGTACGCCACTGATCATTGCGTATTTTTGAGATTTCTCCAAAATCCAATTTTTGAAAGCTACACATTTTCTAGTCTACTGACCCCAATTTGCCAGTGCGTGTATATTCTGGTCAAAACATCAAACATGTCGATGTGATCTGTCACTTCCGGTTCCACGACGGCATCTGATTTAGTCATTCGTAGAAAAAAAATTTATCCAAATTTTTGCACAGAGAGGTCCGATCCTCTCCAAATCTCCATGAAAGCTAGCCGTCAGGATTCTTAAGTTAGATGTTACTGCAATTTTTTGACTTATTAGCTCAACTTCCGGTTGTTGAAGATTCCGGTTGTTGAAGACTAAATTTTACGTGGCGATAACACGTGGCCAAACAACATCCGTCATATAAAACGATCCTGAATCGACATAAACCCTTTCATTCGCGGGTTGTCAAGTTCGAAGACAAGCCGCTGGTGCCATACTGTCGTACTTTGAAGACATCGAAGCGCTTCACCTCGTTACAACGGTAAGTCGTCATTATGTCTTGATAATGTATGTCACCACCGCTACCGTAATCTCGACAGGCATGATTTGTGTGAATGCGTGTACTTTCGGCGAGAGTGGCTTGAACAGATGTTTCTTCGCTTTTTCTCAGCTTACATTGTCGCTGCGTTATTCACCACAAATCCTCGACAACAGCGCTTTCTTGCCATCTCTGCAGCTCTCATTACATTTCGTCAAAGCTGCTCCCTTAGCAGCTACATTCGTTCTCTTACAGCTCCTGCTTGAATCATTCTCTCTTTCTCGTTAGCATCCCTATAGCTACTCGGCGCTAATATCTCTTAATTAATCTGTCCAAACAACTAAGGTCAGCTAGTCCAAGCGGACGCTACATCGGTACGGCTATCGTGCGATGCGATCGTAGATATCATGTCTTAACTCTCAATTTCGTAGCATATGGAAGACATGACACACTGCATAACATTCCATTGCAGCCATATCGTTATTGTCATAGATATACGACAGATGTAGGTCCCCCGTGGAATACTGATACGATGACTGATAACAAAGCATAGGTGCAGCAGCTGTTAAGTTGTTAATGACATGGCCAACTGATGGCTCTCTTCATTAATAACTTGACAACAAACAGTCACTTGTTTAACAAGAGGAGAACTACAGGGTATACGGTAGGAAGGCGATTTTAGAGCGATACTCTGCAAGTTGCTGAGGCAGAGCTAGACTCCTCTGGTTAGCCGCTTCATCCACTTCAGCCAATTTCCCATTGGTCAAATTAGTGATTTGACCAATAGAAGTGGATAGAGTGGATGAAGCGGCCAAGCAATAAGTCTGACTCCAGCCTAAGAGTCTAATAAACGTGCAGGCCAGCGTTTACCTGAATCAAGCTTGGTACAGATCCAATACTCTCTTCTAATAAGGACAAGTTGGTAGGGGTGTCAGTGAATCAGCACGGCTCCATGAGGTGCCTCTTGGTTTTCTCAACCCAAACCAACTTTGCCCACCTCAAAAGAAGTAGACTCGTGCCAGAGTAATGTCCAGGTAGTGCTTTTGTGGATCTTCTTACTCGCTTATTGTAAAAGAGCCGTACAGACTCTTTCACAGCAAGCTAAAGCAAAATAGCGCCCGCTTCAGCCCTCCGAAGTCCCCTAGCCCCTAACCTGCTTTGTCCCTCATTGTTTAGGTATAAGAGATCAGTTGTGTAGCGAGGATTAACCTCTTAACTGTGCGACCCCGTCGAGTATTGTGCAATATCCCGTGATCATAACTCATAAGTATTACAATAGTCGAGAGATGTACGTCACCAACCATATACTCTCCTTCCTCCCTACTCGATCCTCGCTTAGATAATCGTTCGCCTATCTATCGCAGAATGATGTTCGACATCAATTACGGTTGATAGTTGACTGTAGAGAAAAATTACGAACTCGTTCAGCGACCATTCGGTTATGACTCTCGCCGCGCACATGCAGTGCAATTTTGTACAGTAATCTTGTATTGTACAAAGCGCAGTATTAGAGAATGTATCCGGTTTTGGGACGAGTTTGTTAGACGTTTTTTGGAAGTTTTGAGGTAGAAACTCGTTTCATGCATATTCACAACACTCAATAACATCAGTAACGATAGACCTCAGAATAGCATTGGGAAAACTCGTCATCATTACCGACGACAACTTACTGTGACGTTCACCAAATGTTCTTCAGTGGAGGTTTCGAAACTTACCGTATACATTCCAAAGTTTCCCAAGTTAATAACGGTATAGCAAATCGGCAAAATTGTCATTGGCGCTGATGATGGCTTTTGAATTCACATTCAGGCAAATCCGGGTAGCTGGGTTCTTCATGTTGAAGCTGTTAGGGAAGCCCTAGCGTCATTGTCCCACTGCCCAAGGCCCAATTCATGTATCGTTTTTGAGCAATTCAGTTTCAAACTCTTGGCCAGGACAACCGTACTCTCCTTGCGATAATAAGTGTCCTAGAGTACGGTACTGGGCAAGAATTGAGCTACGAATGGATTTTTGAGGTGTTGCCTGGGTAACAGCTTACAAAGGCTCCAAACCAGTATGATAAACTGCCACATTTACCTGGGCCCGTCCTAGGTCCCAATCTCCCCTCCCTCCCCTCTCCCCCCCCCCCCACTTTTCCACAAATTCTGAGCCAACTTTCCACAAAACACGAAAGTGCTTTCCAACACTGTGTCAAATGACGCTTGCTGACATGAGCTTGTCACCTATCCGTTCTGGTATACGGGGGGAGAAGGGGGGGGGGACTAAACATACACAGCACACTGTCATTAGCACTCTGAGCTTGTCCAGCCAATCAAACACATGAATCGTTCTCACCACCACATTGCTAACAAATGTCGAGACACACCGATGCAGGGTGTGATTTTTCATCGCAAACAGCAGTATCGTTGCTGTAAGTACGTCAATCAATTACGAGGTGTGATTTTTCATCGCAAACAGCAGTATCGTTGCTGTAATTACGTCAATCAATTACGAGGCTGCTCGTTGATTTTTCGGAGCGAGGAAATAGGTAAAGGGTGAAACCGCCAAGATCGAGGAGTCATAATTTTCACCACAAAGGTTCCGTGTAGCTTTTCGTCTCCTTTTTCCAAGAAGAAAAGTGCACGCATGACTGTATTCAAACCACCTGACTAACGGGTAAACTTATAACTCTACCAACATCAGCTCCCTCCAAAACGAATGCGACGTACTGCGGTAACCAAACGAAAGAACGTGTTATATTACTGCAGTAATAGCTGGATCGGTGGTACTAACTAACACCTGTGCCAGTTGTCGTCAACTCCATTTAACAGACACTTTTTCTACGGCACATAGCATCGGGCATTTAGGTAACGCGTCCGCAAAAACCTCTAAAAGCGGACTCATATGGCGTTAATGAGCTTGGCTAGTTTACATAGGCATCTCGCACAGATGCTTCAGCCGCGGCGGCGGCGGCTGCAGCAGGCTGGTTGGCGCGCTGCGGCTGCCTGTGTTCAGCACTCCGCCGACAACGAGCTTTTACGAGTGTCCAATGGTAGTGGCTCATTAACGACAGGGTGAGGTGGGAAAAAGTATTAAGTGACTCGAAAATCACAAATGCGGATTGCAGCTGGCGATTGACGTCAAATAAGTACGAGCTGGATAATGCTAATGTGAGAAAAAGCCTGTACGAGATCTTGATGGGTGCATAGCTGACGCCTAAGTGATCTGGTGTAATTGCACCAATACTTGGTTTCAATGGCTACCCGTGAGGCAAAGCCCAAAATCTTGGAGCGCATCAAAACATGAATGTGAAGCAATTCCTGAAAATCGAAGATCAAAAATTTCATTCTTATTAAGTAAGAACCGGGAAACATGAACTAATAGTCGCAACTGCACCAAGTGGCAGCGTGTGCGTGCCAGTATGGCGCGGATTTATTGACGTTTCTCATCATTACACTATGGTAACACACACTTTTGAAGTCCAATTAAAGAATATTATGATGAAGAATGAGTTTTGAATTCAAAAATGTCATGCTAGCTGATTAGACCGCTTAGCTATTTGGAACCGTGAGCGAGTACGCACATCCACTCTATTCGATATAGTCTATAATCCTTTGTAATCATCCATATACTAACTCCCGCTCAGCTATTGTAACGTATACCCCTCACCTCGACAAAATCACCATATGCATCATCGCATGGGCCGACATCAACAATAGGTGGCAATTTAGTGTTGACATAATGTTTCTAAACTGTCAATCAGCGAAACAATAACAAATCGACAAGTCCATCCCCCGATCACTGCAAGTATTACCAACCTTATAACCTTATGGTGGCTAAGACAACATGTCAGCGAACCTCACATAACCCGGAGGTAGGTGGCGGTAAGCGTTTTGTTAGCGAAGCGACATGCCTTCGGCATGTGTCCGCAAAAACACTCGAAAGCCATTGAAAGGAAACGATTAGCACCGGGGTGATGACATAATATGGAAGTGGGTACTTGTTGATAGGTACTAATAGGTTATCATATTACAGCGGTAAATGTAAAGGGCGTTTGAAGTAGCAAGAGGAACTGGAAAATATGGCTCATGATGTTAAAAACATAGTTAACTTCAAAAAAATTGAGCAAAACCTTCGAAACATGGTGAAAAAAGTAGGACGTATGAGGAATAAAGACGTAAAATGAGGAGTAGAATGACCTTCTAGTAGAACTATCGGCTAAAAATGTTTTGTGAATCAAAATATTTGCTACTCACAAAAAGTGCAAACTCCTATATCATAATGTGGTTTTTTAAGGAAAAAACAAATGAACAAATGTGTCAAAAATCTCCCACCTGAACAGTTTTCTCACTTTTTGCAAATGTTTCGCCAACTCCTCCACTCCTCGCAAATACTAGGAATACCTGGAACGAATCATTTATCGTTATAGAAACAACTTGACGTGAGCATGACTATTACTACAAACACTCAGCACATGCTAATGTTTGACAGTCCATGAGAAAACTAGCGAAGCGTAGAATCTATCAAGGATGCCGACAAGGCTAATACTTGAGCTAGATTGGCGCTACGTACAATAATAAGCAATCAATCACTAGCGATGAAAGTTAACAAAGTTATCCAAAAAGGACAACGAATAAAAAACTAGAATGAGAAACATAAGTTCATGTCTAACATGTTGACATCAATTTTCGCCACAGTAGCTCAAACTTGGTGTAGGCGCGGACTGTGCACAAATAGCGGCGCGAAATCCGAACTTTAGTAGGTAGTATAAACGAAAACATGAAGAAACTCAACAAAGTGCTAAATAATAACAAAGACATTCGATGGAGGTCGAGTTCGGCTCAAGCGATCATCAGAAAATGATCGCGCCAGCGTTGTGCAAATGCACGAGAGCGCGAGAATGGAAGTGTTATCAATGACGAATTCTCTGAATCACCATTACGCACAAGTAACATTATAGAAACATTGACTAACATGGAGTAGCCTTGCCCGGAGCACAGTGCGCCTTTGATAACCCGATCGATGACTCGGACCTAGCGCCAATATTGACGCATTTCTTTTCTAACTCCTTATGTAAATAACAAATTGAAATAACCTCCTTAAAAGACTTTGTGACTAGAAGACTAGTTCGCGATCATATCGATCGTACTGACGACAAAATTTTCTCGTCGAAGCCCGTGTGTATCAGAACGTAGCGGCCCGACAGATGTCGGCGTTTGCTCGGCCGAAAGTGTGTGGAATCCTAAATGAGACGTTATTTCGGAGGAAATGTCATTACATAATTTTTATTGTCATTCATGGCTATTGCATCATTAGTTTTGTTCGCTATTTCGTTATTTTATACTGTAGGATTTGATCGACGCAATTTTGCAGAACTTTAGCGCTCTGTTGGGCAATTTTTTCGAGAGCTTCCCAATCAGTTTTCGCGTTTTCAAGGTAGCATTCATGGGGCGAGTTACTTTTCTATGATTAGGCGAAATAAACTGATGAAAACGAGGGTAAAAAATCAAGCCGATTCTTAATTCTTCGCGTGAGATTGCACATGGTATGCACATTGCGCGTCAGGTCTTTTTTCGTTGGCCATTTTGCTTAAAACTTCTAAAAACTTTTGGGAAATGTTCGCTTGATGCATACTTGAAAAGACCAGAAAAAAACAAAAAAAACACTAATAGTACCTCCTTATGTCGCCCTAGTCAGGTTAATCGATTTCACGCCTAACATGCATGTTGTGCAATGGCACATATCGCCCACAAATTGACTTGACTGTAAACAGCTTGCAATAATTTTTGAAAGCAACTTTCTCTTCCCTAGAATATAATGTTCTAGTACGCAACATATTTCAGGAGCACTTCCGGAACATCTTTTGTCCTCGGTCACAATCTGCGTAAGACTAGTTAACGAAGATTGATTGTGAGTAGTGAAGCTAGGCGCATGATCTGTGTTACGCTCTACTTTTAAAAAGTACAAATTCCCGCTCATAATATCGTAAGCTACACTCCTGCACGCCTATGCATCCTAATCCGGTCAAATTCGAAATCTGACCCATTCTCTTAGTATTTAAGAGATTATCCCTGAGCATGCCGAGAAGATCCAATGATGATCTCATCAAGTACGTCTCGGAATCCTTGCTAATCACTGGGTCCATTGCAGGTTCATGCTTGCCGCCGCGTCTGTAATTATGCGTCGGTGCCACTTTCAAACAGGTGTGCTGACCCTTTACAGATTAAACATATCTATACACCAGGCGAACGGATGTCTGCCTCGTCTTCGCTGCCGCTGCTGCTTGCTTAGCGCAAGAAGATTTGAAAATCTTCTCTCATTCTCATTATCATATGGAGAAACGCGGACATCGTGTCAACGATCCGTAATGAGACACAGGCGGACAGCTGATCGCCGCGCTCGCATGCTTGGCGCGCGGGACATGTGTAGCGCGATTTCACTCTTCTTCATCTTCTTGATGTGAGCATAAAGACCTAATTTTGCCCTCCCCGAAATATCACGGAATTTAATGATGGCGCGTACGGGCTGCTGGTGATTTGCATACAGCCTTCAACACATCGTCGACGACACTGTTGGCGTGCTGGTCGTATGAGATTTCATTTTGAATCTGTCTTTTGGGCTCAGTAACAAGTGTTTGGAAGCGTCAGGACTAATTGTCACTCAGGGCAAGTGTAATTTTCTCAAAAAAGTTCGAAATAAGTTAGTCAAGCCTATGAGACGTTGAGGCGTCAAAATCTCAGTGTTTCATGAGAAAAGCGGAGTACAGTATGCCTACCGAGTGAGGGTAGGAACTTTGAGCTTGAATCTCAAAACTTACTTAGGACGAAAAAGATTGAGATACAGTACGCTTAGCATGAAATGCTTCAAGGAAGAATGCTGGGTACAGTATGCTTACCGTATTGCCTACTGTAGTGTTGCACAAGTCTGCAGCACTAGGTAAACACTTGAGGCTCAAAATTTTACAACAGTCTCAATAAGATTATATTGAAACAAAAATGTGAGTCACGGTGCTCTTACCGTAGAGGTATGGGCTTTCGTAGGGTTGCGGTAGGGTACTGTAGCTTGATTCTAACGAAGCCTTGTCTAAAAAAGCTTATTTTTTTCAATAAACTGGTCCTTTGTAAAAAGTATCCTGTGATGTACAGTATACTTATAAATTACAGGCTTCTTTAGTACTAGTGTAATACTGTATTTGAAGCTAAATTATTTCGCAGTAGTCACATTATCAATGTTAAGCCAAAAATTGTAGATTTCTCAAATCGTAAGTAAGCAGATTGCAGAGATGCGAGCGACATGGAAGTGATTTTAAATCTACAATAATCAGCCAGAATTTTTAACCTTGAATATTCGAAAAATAACTGCTACTTGTCCATTCATGTGACTGTAATCGGAAATTCTGAATCACAGGAAGTAAAAAATATAACTATAGTACTCGATTTCCGGAGATCACTAATCCTGTGCACTTTTGCTTTAAATGTTAAAACTGAAAATCATTGTCTTCCCCCTCCAGATTTTTTTTTCAACTGAGCAGTAAAGCGTCGTCATAACAATCAACGAATGTGTGCAATGCATGTGTGGGTTGACGGGATGAGAGCAAGAGCTGCTATAACAAGCAAAAGAGGATGTACCGGAAATTGGAACCGCACCCGGTTATCAGGCGGCGACATCCGGAAAATTTCCGTCGTCCTCGTCTATGTCTCTGTTGCGGCTTCGACTATTTTGCCCTAGGCTAGCAATAGGCTTGCTCGAAAAATTAGGGCGTGTCGAGTCAGTGTGTCAGTAAACAGCTCGATGCTCTCGGACGTTCACTTGCTCGATTTCCACTGCATTTTGTGCAATTTTGCGTAGCCTTGCGTGTGGTCTACGTAACAGTTACTCTAAGTTTATATATATGGAGAAACTGTGTAATGCTAACATCCTTCAAAAATTCCTATGTATCGCCTCGTTATTTGTTACTTAATGTGTACATGCACACTATACACGCTACTTGACACTTGTAAGGTTGGAACCTGCCCTTTTTTTGTGAATTGTCCTGGTTTTCTTGTCCCCTTGATTTGACTGGATATGTGTTAGTTAGTAGTGCACACTTCTAAAGTTTGTCACGCGAAAAAAGGTTTTACTAAGGAATTACTAGTAGGGATGTCGTCAGTTGCCGCGCATAGTGCGCAGGCTCACATACTGAGTAAATGACTCGAGGACTGCTTATACATTTATAAGATTTCGTCAATTACACCCTTTCCGCTCCCCCCCCCCCCCGCTTCTCACCCATACCGCCTTCTGTAGTTGCCCTAATAGTGCCGAAAAACAAGAGAGTGCTGAGAAGTGTTGGGGCGGTTTGTTTGCTCTGTAGCTCGCTCTCGATTGCGCCGCTTATTCGATGAGCCATTGAGCACATCTCGTATTTGTGTATGAGAGAGAGTGTATATGTGATGTGGTGAGTCTCTATTTCTATTTGTGTGTGTACAGATTAACATATTATTTTACGCAATATTGCACTAACTGAAGCTCATCCATAATAGTCGCCCCGTATCGCAACATCATCATCCATATCAAGTGTGCAGCTAATCCTTAGTTGATTAGTTGTACGTAATATTTGTTTAGCGATGGCATTTTGCGTAAGTTTTGGCACTCTTGTGGGGTCATGGCTTGGGACTGGTCTTATGTCCCAAAAATCACTGGGTGATAATTTGCAGGAACAAAATTTGTGTTCTTTTGCTGGATATTCTATTCCCTGAACTCTGCTACCTGTAAAATCAAGAATAAACGCCAAATTTGTCATCTAAATTTTTCTATACTGCATTCTAAATGAGAAAATAGGAGCATTGCACTTGAACTTATTGATGGAATTATTTTGGGGCTTACAAAATTTCTTCTTCCAAGATTTTGGGCCAGATCATAGCAGAATCGCTTCGGCTTGCACAAGTTTGAAAACCTCGCCCCCTCCCCCCCCCCCCCCCCCCCTCCCCCGCTTCTCATGCACAGAAATGTACGTAAAATCCTCTACGTCTCACTTGCTCTGCTCACTCACTCGAGTGTTTGACTTGTTCAAACTTGTGTTCGGATCAGTGTTAACACTCGTTTTTTCGAGAGCACAAACAAAGCAACGCGTTCTTACAGGATTTCACAAGTCATGCGTGTTGGCCGTGACATTTTTTGCCCGTTTTTCTGCATCGTGAAGGTGTGCATTTGCACAAATTACAATGACGTTTCAAAGTTGTTCGAACTTGTCAAGTTACTTCCTTTGCTAATCATGTTAACATGGGATTTAGCTGGGGAAATGATGTTAACACAAATTTGATGGTTCCTCGATGTGAAACCTACCGACTCCCATGCTCATGGCGTGAATTGGTGCCGCCAGAGTCACCCCATGTTTAGGGCCGTAATTAGGCGCTAAAAGGTTGGCTGGCGGCCAACGCACGCGCGCGCAACCAACCAGCTTCCATTGCTCACTTGGTGTAAATTGTCCAGTCCTAACTAACTCTCTTATATCCAGGTTGCGACCCTCGTTGTGGGGTGACCACGCCCCCGCGGAACGGTGAGGGGGACAAGCAAGATGTGCGGGCGGAATCATTAGTCCGTTCGACAGCATCATCGTGTCGCTCGACATCGGGTCCGCGCGCTGATGGCGGCGGTGTCCTTGCTCGGAGCTACCCCCCCCCCCCCGCAGACTCTTTTCCTCTCAGGGCTCCCCCCCCCCTTAAAGCGCTCCATTTCTTGCCCCTGAGCGTCGACTAGCTGACCGATGTTCGACACTCGTTGTTCTTGTCGCTACTTCTGCTCTGCTGTTGATGATGATGGTTTCAGAGTGCAAGCTACAGTAGTCCGCGCCCCGCGCGCGCTCTCCCCATCTACCCCCCCCCCCCCGTCGATGTTTTCCCCGCTTTCGGCCATGTGAACGTCTTAGGGGCTTATCTCCCACAAGTGTTTTACGAGGCATATTGTGTCGAGTGAACATGTTTTTCCGCTTTCTTCCACCATCACCACCACTTTCTCGTCTCCTTCTTTCACGACAACTGTCACAAATTCGGCACGAGTTTTTTTCAAAGCCCGCGAAAAAAAAACTTCGAAAAATGTTGTCTCTCACACTTGGTGTTGTATACACTTAATTGCTATTGTGTTCGATTTTATTCACTCATTATTGAACTCGGACAACTATCACGAGTGTCCGAATGTCTATATAAGCGAATGCACTTCCTTGTATGGTCATAATGCTTTTGTTTCACTTTGGAGTTGTTCCTTTCTACTTTTGCCCAGAAGCTTCTGGAAAATTACTCCATTTCTGATTATCGTCCAAGATTTAAACTTTGTTCATTCTTCCATATAATCTTGGTCCACAACATCTATGCATTTTTTGTAATAACCCAGAATTTTTAGGGAATTTCGTAAAATTTTTCGAGCAATCTTGTTCAAAACTCTACGGTATGTCTTTGCCAAACTTTTCAATTTTTTGTTATTTTTGGAAAAAATCGATCACAAGGGTCACAAAAAATCGTGAGCTACCACCTGTCGTGCAATTTGTACCCCGAAGTTTTTGACTTTTAGAGGAATCTAATTTTTTACCATTTCCGTCCAAAACTCTATCGTATGTCCTTGCTACGCGTTTCTCCAATTTACCTTTTGCGGTTGTGTGCAAGAGCGTGTCTCAATGCTTTTTATTGTCTCAATGTTACTAGTAACGCAATCACTAATCAAAACAATGCGCGCACTACTCAACAGTCATATCCATTACCGTCAAGGACAACTGTCACACATGGAAAAAATTCCTGTTTCACATGTGTTAAAACGCATGTCAATGAGCATTTGTGTGTGTGTGAGACTAGTGTATGTGTGCTGCTGCAGTTTTTTCCAGCCAGCCAATTGTTAGACACGATTCGTCCTAAGCGGATTTGTATCAGATGTTCTGATTTGTTTTTTGCCCTCTTAAAGACATTATTAGCAACGTGCTATCAGTATGTAGAGTGCAGAATTTGTTAAGCATATTAGGACTGTTCGGCGCTGTCCCGGCCACCTCTAGCGCGCCGTTAATCACTCGTTTTGATGTCTCTATCGATGCTAAAGCATTGTTGTTTATATGATGCTGTAATAGCATCATGCACAGGCAATAGCAACGCTTTTGTTTGTGTATTTGTGCGTCGTTAGAGGAGGGCTATTGTCCATTGTCATGTCTTTTGGTGTAAAATCGCGCACCTGAAGCGCGTTGTAAGTATCAGTGGCGCCACGTGTGTGTCTCTGATGTACTCTCGCGTTTTTTCCAATAATTTCCATCTTTGGCCAAATTCTTTCCATGCAGAAATAATCACATTCGGACAATGCTTTTGATCTGCTGTAGGGGTTTTTTGGCATTTTTTGAAGAAAAATAATCATTTCCGTTGTACTTAACACATTCTTTGCGTCTTACTACCTATCATTCACTTTACTCTCTTTAAACTTGATTACAACACATTAACAAGCAGATAATAGTGTAATACTGAGTGTTTACTGTTTGTAAATGTGTGCGTACTATTACACAACTTAAATGCAACGCATATTTGCAGAACACAACCACTATAGATACGGCAATAACAAAAAACACATTTGGAACATACTTCTAAAGGTAAATGAAGTAATACCAGAGCCATTTTTGAGAAATAAGAGGCTCTCCACCTGTTCCTCGTCACTCGCGAGGGGCGCGCGCGCGGCTACCGTAATCGCGCGCCTCATCGCTGGCGAGGCTGCGGCCCGGCCCCACCTCAACGAGCAGCAATCATCGTCGAGCGGGGCGGAGCCGCTGGATGAGGCTCGCCCCACCCGCCGAGCCACCGGCGCCAATCACGCAGCCGATGGGCGGAGCTTGTGAACAGCATGTTCATTTTGTAACAACATAATTCTCGGCAGCGAATCGTCGTCGCGGTGGCCACCGGCGGTGCAGGCGCAGGTGGGCGCGCCCGGGCCCTCGAGAACACGGGGGGGGGTCTGGCTACTTACTGACTGGGATCTTTACTTATGGGCTACATTGCTTGTACTTTTTGGCTAAACAAGTAACTTACTTTACTGCTGATATTTTGCAAAGAAAGTTCACTTTTCCCAATCTTTGATCTGTTTATTCCAATTATACCTGCTAAGAACCCACATCGCATCTCATTGTCTCAATTTTCTAATCATTCTCCCGCTCTCAAATTTTCCCACCGACCGATTTATGGTGTTACAACACGCCAGGTAACACCAATCACTCGTCTATCTCTCTCTTATCTTATGAAAGTCTATGTATCTGCGTCAACTTCGAAGCGATCATCGTTTTCTCTCTGTGATCATCATCATACCAGCAAGACCATCACATTGTCCGATTTGATGTCCGTTTGTTCATGACTTGCGAATCACACACTCAACGATGTGTGCCTTTCCCCCCCCCCCCCCCCCCATCTATTGTCCCCCATATCATCGTACCGTTTATCAGAATATCGCCGATCGCTCTCGACACGATTCATGTTTCTTCTCGTGCGCGGGACCCCTCATCTTCTCCCCCCTTTCTCTTCACCCCCTTGTTCAAGTTCATTATAATTCGATCCACATGCAACTCTCGCTTATCCGTACGCTCATAATCACCACGCTCGTACATTCCCCTAAAATGACAGCCGAATCACTTCTCTTTCGCAAATGCATCGACATAATTTTCAAATGTTTCAGAATATCTTCTATTCACTCACCAATCCGACTTCCAGAATCGCGCGCTTTGGTGACTGGCGATCAGTTTGATCTGCTATCGTTTCTGTATTTATTCTTTTGAAGTCTGGACCAAATTCTTCCTACCCGACTGTGTTCCGGTAGTTTCCAAATTCTGACTTGATGATGGCATTCAACTCCGCCTTCAATCCGGCTCAGGTAATTTCCGCTTATTTTATTGCTCATAAAAATATCAATATTGTCGAGCTCGCACCAGTAACAACATCTCTTTATCAAGTTCCAAACCAAATTTAAAAATCTCGAATTCTCATTCCTACTTTTGCTTTTGCCATAAAGTATTCAAAAATGCCTCTCTGACTAATTTTCTGTGTTATTTTTTGCAAAAATCATACCACACCCTTTCCGAAAATGTGACTATCTAATTTCTGTACACCAATCTTCTTTGCAACTTTTTTTATCGCTCCCCAAATTCTTAGTGATTGCTTTATGTCCATAATCTGCGATGAAATGCATTTAAACCCCAATGACAATGTCACAGTACAAGCCGCCAATACTAATGTTTCTTCTGGTTAGTCGGATTAATTTGATAAATTTGGAGAGAGCTAAAGTGATCGCTTTTTGGGAAGGGAGAGGCATGACAACCATAGTTTTGTCTAAAAGTTAAAAGTGGGGAGGGAGCAAAGGAATATGTTTGGGGGAAATTGGCAAGTTTTCTGCTTAAAGAAAATTATTTTGCATACTTCTGAGGCTTTCCTTGAACTTGTAACCGCCAGAAATTCGAAATATTTTGCAAAAATTCTTTTTCAGTTTAAAAATTTTTTGCAAATAGCTTCTGTCGGCGAACATGAGCATAGTTGTAAAGTCTTGTAAAGCGCTGTTACACTTCATAGACTACACTCCTTTTTGCCAGCTTTTGCTGCCCCGGAAATTTCTCGAATTTTTCGAATTGCCAAAAATCAAAGTGCAACAGTGTTATACGATGCAAACCATCGAAATTCGCTTTCATTTCAGCTTCTCACTCAAGCGGCCACGCCAATGAAACCGGAAGGTGGCGGTGTTGAGTTGAACGCCGACGCGTTGCGCTTTCTCGCCGCCGGCAATCCGCTGTTCGCCGGCCAATTTCCCTTTCCTGGCATGCCGGGAGCAGCACAGGCGGACGCATTTCGTGCTATGGCAGCTCAAGCCGGTTTACCGTTCCCGGTCATGTATCCTGGTTTACAACCGGTAAGTAGAAATTTGCTATTTTTTGAGGGGTTTCAGACGGGTTTCTTAGGGGGTCTAAGCGTTTTTCGATAATGGTGTCGTTATGCGTAATTTCGGTGGCATTAGGTGCGGGTTACCCGTCGTGGGTGTTGCTGCGGCCGACTGGCGCGTTATCGCAAATTTTCATCTTTCTTTACTCCTTTCGTCACTCTGCGCTGTATAAACCTTGACATTTAACGCTCAGCTGCTCCTTTAAGTTTTGCAAAACCTCAAATTACTTTTAGCCCACAATTTTTGGACAATTTGGAGTCCTATAAAGTTTTGTTAATACTTTCAAGAATTTCTCTCTCTCAAAATTAATTCCAAGAAAAAAGCAATCGGCTCTTGTATGAAAGATTGTGTACGTCTATCTGTGTCTGTCTGTTTCGCTTCTTCTAATCGCACACACGAGTACCTACCGTATCCGGTCTTGTCAACATGAAAAGCAATTTCAATTTGGCTGCTGCTGCTCAGCTCACAGCTCTCAGCTCTCAGCTCTCCTCGCAACTCTCAGAGCCCCATTTCTCTGCTTACATGACAATGTTTTTGCCCCAATGTGCATGTGTGTATATAGAGCGAGCCCTCTTCACCAAAAAACATTGTCGTGTTTTGCAGCCGCATGTTCCCATACGCCGTCAGACATCCGTTGATACCGTAATCCTCACCAAAGATAGCTTGCTTGCGCTTCTTTTGCAAATTTCATGTGAAAATTTTGTTAGAAATAGAAGTTCTGGACTTCAATAGAGTTCTTTTTTTTTCGCTTGCACCATAGATAGCCCAGAACTCGTCAAGGCCATTTGGCCAGTAATTATGCATCGTAAAGAAAGCAGCGGTCGATTCTGGTTCGACATTTCAACCGACTATGAAACCTGGGGTAACAAAGTGTGCCGGTCTAAACTCACCTCATTTCGTTTCAGGACCTCAAACCCGAAATGATGCCGGTCGGAGGTGGACCAATTCCAAGTTTTGTATTCGACGTGATGAACCCCTACCATCCCTATGCGGCTGGCCTGGACGGTGCTCGACGCAAAAATGCGACCCGTGAGACGACGGCACCGTTGAAAGCGTGGCTGACCGATCATCGAAAGAATCCCTATCCGACCAAGGGCGAAAAGGTCATGCTTGCTGTGATGACGAAAATGACACTTACACAGGTACGGTAATTACGATCTGGTTATGATTTGGATGTAAAGTTAGATGTAGGTGGAGAATTACGCGAATAATGATTCATTAACGGGTCTTAGCTGAATAAATTGCTGTAAAAAAATAATGGGAATTTTTTCGGGGGAATTTCACTAGTCAGTACATGTGTCTATTTGTCAAATAAGCAATTAGGTTAGTAACACCTATAACATTGCCTAAAAAGCTTTTTTCTGAGTCACAATCGAGTTCTTGACTCATTTAGGGCCCTGCTAGATTATGCTTTGAAAAACCACAAGCCCTCCTCAATTATCCTCATAAAATTCGCCTTTCTACAAACAATCCCAAATCGATAGCCATAAATTTGGAACTCTAGCAACTTGTTTCTCTTATTTGACGTGTAATTCATTTGCTCTACACCTTGCTGAACATAAATCTTTCAGTACAAATAAGTGAAAACGAGTTTTCCACCTAATAAATGACACCTGTGAACAAATTGAAAAAACGTTTTCACGGACAACTCTGACCTTTGTGAGAGCGATATGCGTTGCAAGATCATGATTTATAGAGTGTTACGGAAATGAGAATTACGGGAAAAAACGCTTGGTGAAATTCGTACGTGCAAAAGGGTTTCGAAGAAATTTTTCAGTAATGGAAAACCGTTGCTTGCAATTTTGATTTCAACTCTATCCCAATTCATTTGGGAGAATGTGGGAGAGAAGGGGGGGGGGGGATTGAAGAAGTAAGAGAGCTTTTATACATAGATGATTTCTGGGTAGAGAACAATATATGGCCTGCGGACTACATCCGCACGGATAACTGGCACAAGGCTTTAATGCATGAAAAAGCATACTTTGTCGCAGTTGTCTGCAGAGGACGTCCTCTTGTGGCAACACAACTTCATTAACTGTCAATCTTGTTTTCTAAACGTTTTTCAATAATGTCCTGCACTCTTTAACTCATGCCAAGTTAATTTTGCTCCTATCCTCCCCCCCCCCTGCCCAAAAATCAACCTAAGGGCACAATTTGTAACTCATCCTCTTATCTACATAACTATGTATAAGAACTTACCGATAAATAGCAAATCACCCTAACATACCCTTCTCGAAACTCTCAAGCATCGCTTCGGGCATGCCGCGGCATCTTTGGCACTACCGCGTTCGAGTCCTGAAGCGACAATTATCGCCGCGGCGTCATCGTCCGTGATTGCGTAATTAATCCACACAGACGCACCGCTTTGATCTTTCAATCATGTTGAAAATTTTCGCCTAATTAGCTGACTTCCTAGACGCGAGCAGAGTACTATGACCTTGTCGGTAGCGGTATGTCCATTCCCCCCCCCCCCCGTGCTCAGCTAAAAAATCTCAAACTTGACACGACAACATGCTTGTCGATTCTTATCGCGAATGGCGATGTGATTGTGAAGTTTTGAAGTGTACCGCTACGGTTTGTACGGCTGAGATTCTCGTGAAACACACAACGAAATGACCTCATTGATGATTTATTTTCATTAGGATACACTATCGATAATAGTGTGTTCTTAAGGTTTCAACATGGTTCGCAAATGCACGACGACGATTGAAGAAAGAGAACAAGATGACATGGTCACCACAGAATCGTCGCGGTGACGATCCGGATGATGACGATTTGGCCGATATCGATGCGATTGATGGTCTCGATGGCATGGATCGACCATCGAGTTCCATGTCTGATATGTCCGAAAAGAAAGAAGGTTCGTTTGGGTTACTGTTTTATCACATAATCAATCACAATGGTTTGCTATAGACTAACCCCAAAACCTTAAATTACGATTTTCGGCGTAAAGTGTTAACTGATTACTGTCTAGTATTCGTTAAGTTGTCTAAACAGTTCTTTCTCGCATAAGGAGATGATTCGAAGTGGTACGGTAAAAACTTCTGAGCTAATCAACTATCCATAAAATCTGGAAAAAGGCTGTCTTTTTTTGCGTACAAAGCAATTGCGATTCTTTTTTGCCTACTGAATACAACAGTGCAACTGTGCCGCAGTTTGCGTTCCAGCTCCGCCCACTTTCTGTACACTGTTCTTTTACAAAATAATAAGAACACAATATCTTGAAACGAATCAGTTATTCAAAGATGTAAAGCAAGAAAGTCTTTTTTTGTGTACAAAAGATCCGCAATTACCTTTTTTCCCTACTGAATACAAAAGCACAACTATGCCGCACTCTGCGTCTAACCCCGCCCCCACATTTCAATTTCTGTACTGTGCAAAAACCTGCCTTACAAATTCCCTCTTTTTCTGCCCACTTTTCTTATTCTTTCCCTAAAAATATCAAATAGTCAAATTTGACAAAAAACGACTTTAGCTGATTCTGCAATCATTTTTTTTTGCCTACCGAATAGAAAAGCACAACTATGCCGCAGTCTACAATTAGCTCCGCCCACAGTCTCTAGTTTTTATGCTGGAGATCTGTTCTGCGAATTGACAGCGCTTTTCTGCTAGTTTTCTTATCCTGTTTGACAAAAACACGTGAACTTTAGCCGTTATGCATCGTCATGATATCTTTAGCTGTAAAAGAATCCACTGCTTGTAAAAATGTCATTTTCATGAAAAACAAAAAATTTCTCAGCTATAAATCTGTCAATCTGGAAATTTTTCTTAATGAATGTTAGTTTTTTTAGAAGTGCCTGTAACTCCAGTGACAAACAACAATCTAAAGGATGGTTCTGATGTTAGTACGCCGAAAAAAGCTCCAGGGAAAATTTGGTCAATTGCCGACACACTCGGTGAAAGATCTGACTCTACAAAAGCTGAGAATGAGGCGGGAAGTTCGAAAAAGGTTTGTAGCTGGAATTACAAAAGTCTGCGTGTTATTCGGACATATCCTGTTTCTCATTTTCCTTGCAGGACTCACCAAGTACGGAAGAGGATCCTGCAGCTGTAGCACAACTACAACGAATGATCGCTCTGTCAAACTTTCAATTCCCTCCGCAAATGTTGGCAGCTATGTCACGACCTGGTGCCATGCCACCAATGCCGTTCCTGAATCCATTAGCGCTCATGGGTTTTGCCGCTCACCAGCAGCAGCAACAACAACAGCAACAGCAACAGCAACAACAACATCACTCTGCTGTCATGAATGGTCAGTTCCTTCTCCAGATTTTTTCAAAAGCTGTCTAAGCGACATGTTTCGCTTTTTGCGGTATTTTTTTTTTCAAATAATTGTCGCGTTGTCTGTCAAGTATATCGGCGGGCTGCTGGGTGCACTTTGTGCGTCGTGCGTTATCTTAATCCCTTGTAATACATGGAACCGAGGTGTTCAAGATAACGCTTATGTCGTGACGGGAGAACATGCCCTGCAAATCGCATTGATCTTTAACGAGGTCACTTCTGGGGACCCTATTTACGAAAAGAAAAAGGGCAAAGGAGCTAGGGAGCAGCGGGTGAAGCGGGGGAAATTTTCTGCAGGCACTAATACGATACAAAATTTTCCTCCCATTAGGGTTCATTATGGCGTTGCGGAACAATTTCTTCGGATGGGGAAGGGCAGTAGAAGTTTTTTGAATGAAGGGGCATGGATGTTAGCGGACCTAAATTTCAAAAGTTCCAGAAAATGGGCACCCACGCCTCCGAAACTTTTCACAAGGTTGATTCAATTTTGGAAAAATCAAAAAATTGTTTTGATTTTTGATAGACGAAAGCAAATTGCTTACTCAGTTCTCATAACTATTTAGGCCATCCAGTACCCCCCCCCCCTCCCCGGCCTCCCCCCCCCCATCCCCCTCCTTTGGTCCGCCACTGATTTAGAAGGAAAATCTACAGTTTTGGATGAATTTACCTTAATGTCTGTTTTGAAAGTGCCAAAAGAACAAATTAATTTACTAAATTTGATAAGCACAATCATAATTCGAACTATTTCTAAAAAATTGTACTTTCTGATCGTTTCCATAATTGTGTACAGTGGATTATAGGTACAAAATGTGACTGATAAGAAATTAAGCTAGAATCAAACGTTGCGAATAGCAAAATCCATATAGAATTCTGTTCAGAGTCTATACTGGACGCATTCAAAATTCTTCTCCTTGTTTCATTAGCCGGGGGGGGGGGGACTATATTTTTAGCGCTAAATTCCCTACTTGCCAGCAAAACTGCCCAACTCTATACATTTTCACATATAAAACACTGAAGATCGCGACTATTTGCATTGATTTATGGTTGTGTATAAAATGACTGCTGCGAGCGATCGTAAAACTGTCCTGTATCGAGTGTCGGTAATACCAAGAAGTTTTTTTCTTCTTCGAGTATGTGATGATTGGGGAAAAAGCGGAAAGTTTTCCGCTGATTAGCAGTCGCACGTGCTGGAAACGTGAAAAAGCATCATAGCTGTTGCCCAGCACGATCCTGTTCCTACCCTGCTGCTTCTGCAAGAAATTTTTTGCTCCTTGTAGTCATTGATAGGCCTAATGGAGAGCTGATAAGACGTGATTTAGGGTGTGCTAGTGGTGGAGCGCATTTATGCGCTGTGTGAACCTTGACGCTCTTGTAGCATTGCGGCGCAAAGTATAGTAAGTGGGACTGATAAGATTGAATAGGAGCAAGGTTCCAGATTGTAGACTTAGGATAGCATAGGAGGAGGGGGGGGGGGGGAGAGTGAAGGGGGAGCCTGACAAAGTTAGGGATAGAGGTAAAAGACGTGGAAGTAATCATTTTCTGATTGTTTGTTTTATTAAAGAGATCCTACTTGCTACTTACTTGAAAAGTCGTAGTACGCGGTGCTCGTTGTGCAAGTTCACACATTAAAAACTGTAATTTTTGAGTGTGCAGACGTCATTGGCAAAAATTATCACAACCTAATCAGATTGAATTTGCAAATTTCTATGATTGCGAAAAGAAACCGTGAATTGATCAGCTAGGATAGAAATATGTGCAATTGCGCACTTCAAGCACCCTCCAAATCATGACGCACGCTTTTTCACACGTAACAGTCGGTATTTTATTTGGATCGGTTATTTTTGAAAGATTTTTTGAAATTAAAGTTACTAGCGGTAGTTCCATCTCTGCTTAGTTATAGATAACGCCTGATTTGCGCATACTGTGCCCCTTCCTTGTGCAATTGCACGCATCCCAGTTCTTGTAACTTGCGTGTATCCCCCTGATAACCTTGCACAACCTTTAGTTGCTCATCTAATCTAAGCCAGTAAAGGTTATTCGATTCAGTTAATCAATCGCATAACTTTGTTACCATACTCCATATCCCAAGAACACTTACCAAAAATTCAAAATAAAAAATTTTCCGCGCCCACCTCTAATTATCCCCAGTGTTTGACGTGGTAATCTTGCTGGTGAACATCTCATTACCCTTCAAATTGTGCCAGCTCGGCGGACGACGACGACGATGCGAAAATTTAAACGGCCACAATTATCCGGCGGCAGCCGCGTACGTCCTTGCCAATGCGGGCATTGTTTGTTGTTTTTCTAACTAGCACAAGATATGCCATCTTCAATAGAAGTATATGCAGCGATCAATAATAAATTTTATTGTGTCCTGTTCGATCGATATCAATCAATAATCACATTTTCATTCAGGTTCATTCTCGTCGGACACGCATTCTGCTAGCCCGTCGTCAAGCCATTCACCAACGGGTTCCACCAGTGCTGCTAGAAGTCCTGTCGTCTCAGCAGCTTCCGCTACTCCACCACCAAGTACCGCCACCGCCAGTGGCACCACCGCCTCCACCGGTGTAGCCACCAACGGAGCCACCGCTACCGCAGCGGTCCCGCCGGCGGCGACGTCGACGTCCACTCTCACTTCGCCTTCTGCACAACTTCACCACGGGTCCCACACAGATGGCCGATGATCTCCCCGCCAATCACGAATATTATTTTCGCTGCTATTGTACAGTATAACCATCCATCTCTCTTATGGCTGTCTGTCTCCTTTTTTCTCTCATTCTCCGCCTCGCAATATAATTGTTGATCTACTGATGTGCGGATCGATTTATCGATTTTTTGCGTGTTTCGCTGGTCCCGGCCGGATTTTGCGCTTATGTAACTGATTAATACAGAGAAATTTCTCTTATGTGATTCCTTCCTACCATTTCTTCCATAATATCTTTGTTTAAAAGAGGAAGGATGCCTAATATGTTTTTGTTTGTTAGGTAGATATAGGGTATATAATGATGCTGCGCCGACGCACAATCTATCATCCCAGTTGAATTTTTTCTTCTTTTTCTTTAGATTTCTCTATCACCTCTTTCATAATCTAGAGTATTTTCAAAATTTCACTATTAATTTTTCGTAGTACTCTGTTTTTTTGTGTTTTGTTCAATTATCATTGCTGATTTTTCCTCCTCCATCTCTTATTGTTCTCATTTCTATGGCTCTAGCGTGGCTTTGATTTCTTCTCTTACGATTCAGAGTGGAGACTTGTGAACCGAATTGTTCCCGCATTTCTTCTCTTTTCGTCTTTATTTCCATGACCTTTGTAGGGGACAACAAAATGCAAACAGTATTTATTCAAATAGTTCGACGATATGTGATCTTTTGTTCCATATTGGCTAATAAAAATCAATAAATCAATATTGTGAAAACATCTCGGGTATTCTTGTTCAGACAGGAATGGATTATACTTGATCAAACCAGAACGTGTAAACTCATGTTAGCTTAGCGGTAAACTTGACTAAACTTGTCAAAACCAAAGCATCCGTATAAAACGCAATTCCACGTGCGCACAATATTTTTATTACATAATTCAGTGTTTATAGAGGACTGGAATATTTTGTTTAAGCTTAACAAATCCATGGTACCTATCACAGAGATCACGATCGCGCGAAGTGAATGAAATTTCTTCCGTAGAGAAAGTCTTTTCTACCAAATTTTTTTTCGATAATCTCAGAGGATAAACTATACTGAACATATCACAGGAAAAAGTCTTATTTTTTCTACTGTTAGAAAAATTTGTTGTTCCAGACAATCTTGACCTGTACAATCATGGAATAGCTATACAGAAGTCACTTGTAAATTGACATGTGAGATTGCACAACTTGCATATAACCCCACGACTCTGGCACTTACCGTCAATACAGCGATTCTGATTGGAAAGAAAATGTCAAAAAAGACTACTTACATCTCTTCGCAACTGCATATGACTAGAATAATTTAACAATTGCAAATCGCTAGAAATTTGCAGCCTGCAAGCGCAGGAGTCGTCAGATGTCGTGCATGGTGTGCAGCAAGCACGTCATGTCGCAAAGGACTTAATTTGGCTTGTATTGGCTGCAACTGCATTCCACTTTGCTTTAGATTTCGTTTTTTTTGCCTAATATATATACAAGCTCCAACCTAGACTAGCCTAATTTGCATCCTAATCGATAATTTTGATCAATATTAGCTTTGAGAGATAACAAGTAACAATGCATTGTGTCTCGCTTAGCGACTGCGCAATCGTCCACACACATAAATGTACGTGTGTAAACCGGAACCACGCCGCCGCCGGGGCGTCGGTGGTGCGGCGGCGATTGTAAGGTGATATGATAAACGCGCAATGAATTAGTGTCACCGTTAACAAACATACGAGAGTTTTTTCGCCACAATGCGCCACATTAGACATTGTTGCACAGACGATCGCGCGGAACGCACCGCAGCCGTCCACTCGCGCGCAAATGCCGCTGCCGCCGCAGCGCTCATAGCGACCGAGTTTTTCGCGAAATGTTTGCGAAGAGATAGCGAAAAACGTGATGTGTTAGTGATTTATGATAGCCATGTTGCTCTGTTTCGCTGAAACTCTTTTGTATCTCTAGAATTTCGGTTTGGTTCAGGTCAAGGCGCAAAGCGTTATATCAGACTTGATTCTCATCCGAATGACTGTCTGCTAAAAATCGGTTGGTGCTTTAGTGCAGCTAATGTAGAACTTAATCTCAAAATTGCTCAATTGTCAAACCCCCATTTCGGAATTGAACATTATTCTCAATCACACTTTGTCCAAACTGTCGGCCTAAATTTCTAAAATCTAACCAAATATGCAAACTATTGACAGTAACTAGAAGGTCCTGGGCCATGGCCTTTCTAATGAATGTCATTAGCAAGGATAGAACCAAAGAATTTGGCGTTTTTAGTACTCGCTGCGAGCACAAAACGGAATTCCGTGTTTTCACCAAAACGATGCTGGGCACTCTCCCATAAATGAATGCATACTATGGACCTTTACGAGCACAGTCATGAAGTTTCCGCTTTCTACTTTTTAAGATATCAAATTAAGCTTTCCTTGCTAGGGAGTTCTATGCAGTCAACTTTTTTCGTAAACGATGTTGTGGAAAATTAAGAATTTATGCTTATGCATCCAAATTTTTGTCGTATGCAATTATGTATGTGGAAGTTCACAGCATAGTTTTGGCGAAAGCAGGACAATCTTTGTTTTCTCGATTTCTAGATGAAGAAATCTCAAAGCTATTTATGAAGGTCTGATGGAATGCGTAAGCAAGTGAGAGGTCCGTAGGGATTGTTTAAGCGAAAATATTAATTTTGTCAATGTCACCTTCCAGAATTTCTCAGCATTTGGCTTTAAACTGAGGTGGATAGAGGTTGGTGCCTTTTTTCACGCTCCTTTTTGTGATTGCTTTGCTTTACAAGAATCGGGTGGATATTAACACAAATGTTGTCTGAAACTTGACTGAAGTTAAGAAGCGTATGAATTACTGGGATAAAAAGTCAGTGTACGACCTAACATTTGTAATGGCCTAACACTATTGTATGAAATGTGAACCTTATGTTTTGATGTCAAATAAGGCTCTGCTATATGCGCTGCGGATGTGCTTTAGAAATTTCAAATGCGGTTCGTTTACAATGTATTTCGGGGCAATGTATATCTCAATGTTTCGAGATAAAGATGTCAGCAGCAACTTCTGGACCTTTTGGTTTTTTATCGAAATGGTTATAGTCTTCAAGCTACTTATATAACTAATGCCGTTGCTAACTGGGTCTTCCAGTATTGAGTAGGCGGCGAAAACGGCTACTAACCCCACAGACCATAATCTAATTGTAAGATATCTGAACCTTTTAAGTATGCGCAATTCCGACGAGCACGACCATTGTCGAATCGCCATCGCTGGCGAACGCGATCGGGTGGACGCGACACGACAGATCGGTGTCAGCAACGATCATTTGAGAGCGTTTTTCAGGCGATCTGTGTGCTTCTCTCTCTCTCGTTTCTAGTCGTGTCCATCCGGCGACTCGATCGTTAAAAGAAAGCGCTGTGTGTGAACATTTTTGCTACAGATGTGATACATAGCGACACACCCGCGGCGCGAGAATGACGCGACCGCGACGCGGCGATTCGAAACGAACAAAGAGTGTGGGCGACCATGACGTCAGGTAGAACTGGAAAAAATGAAGAATGTAGATTTATATAATTGAGTGTTCAGTAGCTGTGTACTATTGTCACGTTTCACCCCAGAAAGAATTTCTCGATTTATTGACAATCACGTGCTGTTGCGTTTTTCGCGTGATTATGACAGAAAAATGAAATATTGGCAATGGTATCTGTGTTCGACTCCGAAAGTCACTTCTGATGAGCTCATGATCAATCTCTCTCTTGTGTCAGCGTAGCGATATATATTGCAAATATGATTTGTGATGATTTGTGCAATCGAAAATGATTTGTTTATGAAGAAATGAGTGGTAACATTTAGTGGAACGGACTAGGTACTATTTGGAAAATACCGTGGTTTTTGGGCATTCCAACAATGGCAGCTGATTAATTACCGAAGCTGAATGTTTCCGAAATCATCTTGGGTTTTTGAAGTTGAGCGCAATGGTCTGACCTGTTCCAGAACTTTAAAAGTGCATGTTTGATAAACTATATTAGGACTACTTATTTGCGAAGAGTGCAAAATGAACCTGATCTTCCCAGTAAGCCATTATGATCGTGACTTTTTTCAGTAGGACATTATGAGTAAGATTGAGTTCTATTGTGAAACGGAAAATTAACTTTCTGATATGATTGGCTTTAACAAATGCGATCGCAAAATTCGAATTTAGCTCCCGACTACTTTCCAATAGGACATTTTCATTTCGTGGAAATAGAAAGAGACGAGTAGTTTTAGTAATAGTTTTATTCTTCTGGAATTTGTCCCATTCAGATGCGCTGTAGCAGAACCAGGAAGTTACAAATTAAGATAAAATATCTTATATTTGTTTTAAACAGTGAAGAGTGTATTAAGGTTTGATTTTTTATCTTCTGTTCCTATTTTCACGTAAAATTTTTTTGAAATGATCCAAGGAATAAATCAATCTTCCCATTGAATCAGAAAGGAGAATCAAAAAGTAAGCCGTTTTTCTTTGGACAGCACAGTTTTTTTGAACGGCTTAGAATCTATAGGCTTAACCTATGTAAAAATATTAATAAGATTATAGCATCTCGAAAAAGCATCTTTGGGACTACTAACATTTGATTTTCTCCACAAAGAAAAAGTTTTCCTGTTAAGCTCGAATCGCGAGAATTACGTTTTTCCCTTGGAAATAAGATTAGCAAGAAAAAAGTGGGCAAAATTAATTTGGCAACTTTTGACAAACTTCTCAAAAATAAAATCATGGCCTTTTGCTGAGACCTTCGCTTAATAGGAATTTCTTACCTGGAACCGTGACGTATCGCTAGCTCTTCTAAAAATTCAAAAAATTTCTAAAACCGCGTAATAACTTAATGGATTAAGAAGTTGAACAGCGATATCAAGGAAGTAACTGGCCCCACATTAAGTTAATGGCATCTGATAGCCATTATTCTTCTTCGAAAATATTTACAAAAAGAAAATTCGTTCTCATATTCCCATTGCTTTTAATCTTCTAATCTTTCTCCACTTACCATCGACGACATCTAATCGTTGCCGCGCGGCCGCGTGCGCGCGCTAAGAGAAATGTGCAAATCTACGTCGTCGAAAGCGGAGTACATATCTCACAATGAGAGCGATTACTGTAACTTTCACACGAGTATCACAAATTCGTCGTGGCGTTTGCTGAATAGAGCTTTCCGCATCAAACATGGACACCCAGGAATCAATGCCATCCGGTGGGAATCTCTTGACGACGACGACACAACGACGCGTACTTTCACAATTAGTGCAAGTTTGCGCTCTGGAATTCTTCTCGCGCACCGAGGGGATTCGCGATGTCCGAGAAGAAAGCGAGAAAATCTTGTTTTTCGGCGATGGATCACTGGTCTTTCTTGATAGTGCTTTGAGTACTGTGTAATGGTCTGTTTCCCTTCGTGTTGCGTCAATCGCAGCAACGTGTACGCAACTTACGACCCGCGCGACGCTTTACGGCTTTGCCTCATTGAGGGAATGTCGAAGTAAACTACTACCGGAGACTTTTATTACTGACATTGATGTCACTGATTGGACAGGAGGAGTACAGCAGCAACAGCAGCTTGGGACCAACTTGGGTAAAAATTTTCGGAAGGGGGGGGGGGAGGAGGGCGGAAAAAGATCAAATTACACACTATGGTGGTTTAACATTTGTGTGCCTTTAGATGTCGAAGATTTGAGAAACAAATAATACACGGTAAAGGGGTCCTATAATTTGAAATTTCTGAAAAAAGTTTGACTACAAAAGTGTTTTTTGCGGATGCACTCAAAGCACTCCAATTCCAGGGTAAAAATTTGTAACTTTTATTTCTTAGATTTCAAAATCTGGATTTGGCATATATTGGCAATATTGTCAAATATATGAATTTTCCAAAAGTTTCTTGGAATAGCTTCTAGTGGTGGGAATTGCCAAAGGGATAAAGTTTCTCAGGTAAACCTTTCTCATAAATCCTAACCTCCCCCCCCCCCCCCCCGCCTCCCATAAGTCCATATGATGGACGAATTAGTAAAGTGATCAATATGTGGCAGTTGTCGCGTAATTCGGTCGTGATTAAGCTTCTGTTTATATTTGTTTGGAGCGATGATTACGTGAGTGCTCGTAATCGATGCCTCATTTAGCACCCTCTGAACAAACAGACCAGCTATGATAAGTGTGGCGCTGCTCGAGTGTGCCAGATGACCACTCGAAGACATTAACGCCCTTGCAGCCTCAGCCACTGTCAGCTGCGGTAATGAGCGAGTTATTAGGAGTGGGGAGGGGGGGGGGGTGCTAGAAAAAAATAGTCGCAAAGGAAACGCTTACAAATTTCAAGCATTCAGTGGCGTGTTTGTGAAAATCTCAGAGTATGCTTGGAAGAGAGGAATTGAGAACTTTGATGGTTTGGGAGAAATGTTGCGTACAGTGAACTTTTGAATTCATGCAATTTTATTCTTCCCTACCAAATGCTCCGGAGGAGGTACTTTTACACTGTATATTTCAAAAATTCAAAGCTGATTCAAGTGCTACGAATACACTAATCTCAGTCCGACAAATTATTCCATAACTCTGATGAAACTTGAACAAGATTTTTCTATCGTTTTTTCTGGCGTTTAGCTGCTGTTCGATGAAGCAAATCAATCTATTAGATCTCCTCAACTCCCTTAACAATCGTACATAAATTCTGGCTCAAGTAAGGTTTGAGGCCAGAATTTGGGAACATTTGGTTACGCCACAAATTCATCTCTCTACAATCTACCACAACTTATATGCACACAAGACATAGTCAAGTCATTTGTAACTTAATTATTTTATTGCACACACATCTTGCTATTCTTTTGGGGATTCCACCTCGTTTCTTTATTGAAGCTTGATTGAACACAATTAACAGTTTGTCCACCTAAAAGGCTTTTCTGGGACTTATTGGTAAGAATTCATCCCATCCGTGCTAAAAGCAAATATAAATGTTATATAATATTACAAATGATCCTCTCTCCTCTACATTTTCTTTTTTTTGACATTTGAAATGAAAATTACACATTCATGTATCACTTGCATTCATAGCCATGTTTATACAGATGCTGTAGTTTCGAGAATTTTCTATCTTAACTAACTGGAATTACTGGTTAGACAAGCATTCTTTTGCTTATAAAGCAATTGTTTGATGAGTTATTAAGGTTATATTGGTTTGTTCAATGTATCATAAATGATTCATATTATTTTTCAGCCCAGCATGTAGAACTTTCCGGGTGACAAAGCAGAAATATTGCAGAAATTTAATGCCATATAGTTCAACTACTATCTCATATGTTGATCGTAAGCTTCCTGAATCACGATCGGGTAAGGATACGATAATGATCCAGGGAGTTTTTTTTACTTTCGTTTTTTTGGTAAAGAATGGATCTGGCACTACAAACATATTGGATTGGAAAAATTCACGCGCAAAAAATTTTCTAATAATATTATTGTTGAGACAAAACTACATAGCATCTATTTTATGACTAGGAGACTAAGACCGCATTGCGGACATGGTCTTAACAGGTTTGAGTTTGTTCTTCCCTGTTTCTAAAGAGTGAATAAACATGGAAGAGATAAATAACAAGTATAAACTTGCTGAGTACACGATTAAGCTTGTTTAGACAATGTGTGCAATGCGGTCTCGCATCTCCTAGTCATAGAATGAATAATAAGTAATAAACTTACGATGTGAACTGTAACAAATCGTTATCAGCTCTGATTCATGTCCGGTCACGATTACGGTAGATTTCTGTCTCGACATTTTCATCGCTGATACGTCCGGGATTTATGACACTGAGAGCGATGTCATTTCGTGTACGCACACCAAGCGAAACATACTACAGAACAATTTGTGGCCAACTGTTGGAATTTTGTGACAATTATATCTTCCATCAAAATTACTGTTATCAGTCATGTACCGTGATTTATTGCTGTCTGAAATCATGTGAAACCGGAATTATTACAATCTTAGAGTGTTTTATCTAGGGCAGCTCGCTTTTTTGAATATTTTATTGGGCAGTTATTTGCTCATCAACGTGGAGAAGTGTTATAATACAGCCAGCCTAAATGCAAAAATAATACGCGAAAGAATTTTTCATTTTTTCGGAGATTTCAAGAGAACAAATTTGCTTGTAAAGGTTTCGCAACTGTTATGTTTACTTCCACTTTTATGAAGGTCACGAAATTTTTAAAAGAAAGGCGAACTCGAAATTGGGTTCAAAGTAGCTCGTGCAGATTCCATACCTATTGAACAGTGGGGGACCGAGGAGGGGGGGGGGGGGCGGGGCGCCCCCCCCCTCGAGAATGGGCCGCAAAATTTTTGAAATTTACTTAGATGGGTTATAAAAATGTGCAAATGACTTGTTCATTTTTGTAAACAATTAAAATATTTTTTGAAATTTTTTAAAGATTCAAATTAGCCTTATAAAAAAATTTTTTTTCGGGGGCGTGGCTGACGCCACGCCTCCTTTTCCACATTTTAGGGGTTAGGGACCCGCAAAAATTTTGAGAAGCACCCCAAAATTCTTTTCGGAGTGCGTGGCTATCGCCACGCACCTTTATTTAAAAAATTTTTGCCCCGCCCCCCCCTATCCGAAATCCGCCACTGCTATTGAACTATTTCTATTATCACATTTTTTGAGAAAATTACAACATTCGGAAAATTATGGAAATTCAAAAAAGAAAGCAGAAATTTTTAGATGCGAATTTGCCATTTTTGCTGCTTTCTTGGCCATCTATTTATTTCTTGGGAATTCCAAAGTAAATAAGAAAAATAACAAATGCTAAATCAATGAAATGGAACCCGTTTGAACTCAGACTTGGTGACGAGTTAGTGTTGGAGTTTTTGTTTATTAGTCGTGGAAAATAAGTAGAAAATCATGAAAATCATGGAAACTTTCTAAAGTACAATCTCTTCAGCTTCTACTGTATCAGAATGACTAACTCAATGTGTCAATCGGTGTCATACGAGGCTTTTTTGAAAACGAGGAACAGTTGTCCGCGCGTGTGAGGGGCGACAATGACTCGCGTCGTCGCTAGCGATAAATGGCGTAACCGTCGACGATTTGTCATTTGCGATTGCGACGATATGACAAGTGAACGTCCGGATATGATCGGTCAATCAGCACCAGATCTGAACAACTGCCACTATCACCTCAGCTGCGTGTCCCCTCGGTTTTGATTTCCTAGAGGTTAGTGGGGGGGGGGGGGGAAGTTAGGCGAGAGGAGATTTTTCCCCATATGAAATAAATTCGGTCTTTTTCGGCAAAGACAGAAAATCTTCATTTTGGCAAAGACAGAAAATCTTCAAGCTTGATGAAAAGCAAAAAAATAATATTATATATGCAACAAGCATATAGCAAGCATAATGCTGCTTTCTTTGTTATTGACAATTTAGTTTATGCTATATTTTATTTGACGACACCTGCAAAAGAAAGACAAATAGTTTTTTGGAAACTCCGCGTAAAATTTCATAAGCATTAAAAAAATATTCAAAGTTTAAAAAATTTTATGTCTTTCTACTCGAAGGCTCAGGAAGCTTGCCGCTATGCTCTGATTGCCTTATTTGCTCTGGAAAACTATTGAGTGCACTACCATTTTTGGAAGATTCAAACCTTTTCAGGGCAGTTCATTTTGGAAATTTCGAAATCCTATCATTTGAATGTGAAACAATTTTTTTCAGATTTCTCGAATAATCTAGATAAAATCATTTTTTTACACGTCTATCCTATCACATTTTTCCTGCACTTTGATTCATTGTAATGTATAAACAAATGATGATATAAACTAAAACGAGACCTATGTTACGCTAGCGAACAATGCGTGTTTATAAGCATTCGAACGCACGTTGGTGTATGTTAAACGACGAGAAAACAGCAGGTGAAATTCGAGCGCCGATAGCTTACAGTCATGTCAAACGGAGAGATGTTCGTGGCTGTAGTTTAGCATCGGAGGGGGGGGGGAGTCTAAAAGCTCTGTTTAAGTTGCAGGGTGAACATCCAGAACTTTAATTGGCTTAAATAACTCCGATACAATGGAGATAAATAAAATGCTACAAAAAACAGTGAAATGAAAAAAATCATGTAAGTTTGAAGTCAGAATCGAGAAAATCTCTGTCACCTAAAAATTGATTTTTTTTGCGAAATCGATCCTACACAGCTTCGAATTGTTCGTGAAGATACATAGTCGGACTCATAAATGCATTTGATAAATTTTTTTCATGCATAAAAACTGGAAAATTTTTTGTTAAAAATGGCAAACTCCTCTCCCAGCTTCTCCCTCATATGTGCTTGCTATATACTGCAAGCAATAGTAAGTATAATCTTATAATCACACCTTTTGCTCTGCCGCTCGAGAAATACCAAGTTTGACATTAAAAGAACTGGAAAATATGCATGGGATTTTTTTGTTTCTTGACTTTGGACCTCGAAAAAAAAAAACGTGCAAGTGCATTAATGGATACTACTAACATAAGAGTCTACTGCATGATCACTAAGTGGAAGATCTGAAGAATTTTTATGTAGGAGATACCAATTAGGATAATTGAAAAATTTTTAGTTTTTGGCTCCAAACCTTAACTGGATCGCAACTTAGTGAACCTTTGGTGGTCTTTTTGTACATAGATGCCTTGCGCTGCAACCTGAATTAATACAACATACTTTAATTCATTTGGAAGAGGAATTTTTCGGGATAACTAATGACATCGTTTGAAACGAGAAAGGAGCTTGAAAATTTTCCTGAACTTCTTACACAAGATGGTTGGATAAATATGGACTGTGATGTTATTTATGGTTGTTTTTGGTTATTTATTCATTTATTTATTATTGAACTGTTTTTAATAAATTTTATCGAATGATTTTAGAGTTTTATAATTTTTATAACTTTTGATAAATTTCACTTATTCATTGATTATTCACTCAAGCGGCAGCTCTTCTGACTCACTTGTAGCAGAAAAACTCAACTGTAAGCTCTCGCTCACACAATACATTTACTTCATTTATATGCCATCTATGTAGCAAAATTATATGTCCCCAGCATTTTTGAAGATCTGATATGCTCTTTAAGGCAACACTTAATTATTCCATGGAGGTCCTGTTGCCAAGCAATCTCCATGGTTGGTTGGCCTGGCTCTCCCGTTCGAATCCTTTCGTTCAAGATGCATCGCTCAAAAAGCGCTCCCGGTAACAGAAAGATGAGTGAAATTATTTTACACCATTTCTGATTTAGATTTGGTTACCTGTGTGCTTTTTTAGCCTATATTCAGGGTAGCCACAGAATTGCTTCTGTTTGATTATTGATACCTCTCTTGTCCTGCTATCTTTGCTGGCCCTAAAACATTTCCATAAAGCTGATTTTAACTGTTTATAATATGAAGCGAATCATTGATTGCTTTTTTGTTACTATAGCATTATGATAGCAATTTTGCGAAGAATTGTCATCTTCGGCGATCAAGTCTTATGAAGTAAAAGACTTTAAACTGGGAATTTTATTTGAATCAGAGCATTTGCGATGCCGTAGACCTTTGTTCCTAGGTTACGTCCATATTAAAATACAGTTATTCCAAAATACTATTTTTCTACAAAACTATGACCAACCAAAATGCTTCGGGATCCTATAACAACAATTTTTTGTAATCAGTGCCTGATCACTTTATAAAATTGAAGAAGTGAGATTCCTGCTTTCACATGTGAGTCAATAAATTAGTAAAAAATGAAAAATCAAAAAAATATACACTGTGAAGCACGATTTTTACGGAGTTGTATTTTTTCTGAAAATAACAAAATTTTTTTCAAAATTTGTATCTGTCCAGCACTGGTTACCAGCTGGAGCTTCTGGCAATGCTTTTTTTGCATTTTTTGGCGTTGAGTAACATGAGCTCATTATATAGGTTGTTTTCGATTGATGGAAGAAATGAATTCAGTATTTTTTAGTTAAACCAAAATTTCTAGTTTAAATTCATTTTTTCGCTTGGACGAGTCATTTCTTCTGGCGTCGCAAATCTCTACACATATTGGAAGACTTGAAACTACAAAAAACTTTAATTCCATTACTCAAAAATTAGCGACTGCACATCTTAGGATCCTGCATCTGAAAACAATCACAAAACCACGAGAAAACACCGGCATCACCACAAAAAACGCTCTACGCTCAACAATCGACCTGAGTGGAATAATGGTCTGTTGGCGAAGTTTCTCGAAGAACTAATTGTTACTGTATAAATACTTTTTTCGATACAAAAATCGACGGCTACGATGATGTAGATGAGAGTGGACACTATCGTCACCGTGGAATCGAGCTGAATCGTGAAAGAACTAAGGCTGAACAGGTATATTTATACCAGAAAAACGCATTTAATCCAAAGTAAAGGATCCTTTGATTCAACTGGATTGGCGACTGGAAGGCGGAGCTTCGTGAGCTAGTGAAGGCTGGAGAATGATCAGAGAGCATGCGCGCGAGAGAGACGCAAACTGCGTCGCGGGCTCGACTGCGTTAATTAGGTCGCAAAGCTCGGCCTTTCAGCCGCCGATGCAGTTGAATCAGAGGTTAAGCCTAATTCGATGTACAATCATATAGGAAGTGGTGGGTTCGAAGAAATGAGTGAAATTCTCTATAATTTAAGAGCATTTTTCTGAATTTCGTGATTTCTATTAAAACTACAGGCTTTTGAAGCGTTCAGATAAGAGAATTCAAACATAAGACGTAGAAATCGAAAAACTTTTTGTTTCCTACATTAAACCACCTTTTCCTTGTAGGAGGAACTCAATCAAGCATGGCTCGACTCGCTTCGTAGTGATTATCATGAACCGCGCAAAACCACATCGTCGAGGGATTCGGACTAAAAAAATCAGCTAAAAATACTTTGTTAGTGTACAATACCAATCAGTAATGAAGAACTTTTTTCTAAAGAGTGTGTCATCTGATTTTTTGACTAAAAAATAATCTGGTGAGAAAAGGTGTAGATAAGCTTTGCATTCCCGATGTTTGCAAGTACGGCAAAGGACTATACCAAAAGATTCGCCTGGTCAAGCTGAATTTATATTTGCTTAAATGATTAAAAGTACATGTTTTCAAAAAAGTTACAAATGAATCTCGCCAACTTCGCGACTCTCGTGAAGCCGCGAATCCGGCAAATCCCCTTTCTTTGCCCTAACAGTACTCGGATGTCTACCACCTTCATTGATTTATTGATTACTAATTTTGCTTCTATATATTTCTATATTGTTACATTGACCATTCATGTCTTCGTTTGGCTGAAATTGTATAAACTTTTTTGCCTTGGCAATAGAATTTCTCTGATGTCATACAGTGCTTACTTTCTCTTCACATTTGTCATTTGGTTTGACTAAAATATCACAAAGAAGCGGAATGAAAAGAGTCAGAATCAAAACATGCTTTTTTCTCATTCTCACCAACACAAGCAGAACAAGAGTGCACCCGAGAGATCTCGTGGTTTTCGGGTGTAGTGTCCGTTCTCGTCCACTTCGTACTTTTTCTCTTCACAGCTACAGGTGAAAAAGCGCGCTCCGTTCCAGCTTGTCGCTTCTTTTCCATCATCATTACGTTACGCTTTATTGTTGGACAACGCAAATGTGATAAGAAACGCAAAGAGAATTGTAAATCGTGTTCCTTAGAAGAAAAGTCCAGTGGCGCGATGGTCTCAAAGGAGGGGGGGGGGGGGTGGGTGGAATCTGACCTGGGCACTACGGGGGTTCTCGGGTTCTTCTGACAAGTTATACTTCGGACTTAGCGGTGAGATTTCTCGAAAATGTAACCTTGACGATGTATAAACGGACGCTGTGTGTTTGCCGAGAAGGACAAAAGGGTACAAGCGGAAGGCGTCGAAACGACATCAATCACTGAAGAAATGCATTCCTGAGATGTCACCAACAGAAGTGAGATATTGAAGGAGAGAGAACAGAGACGAAATAGCGCTACGCAAAAACAGAGAAACAGAAACAGCAAAACATGACTCGGGCAGGTGTTAATACGAAAAAGAAGTGCTGATAATCGACTACGCGCGGGAACCGACGCGATCCGATTTTTGGTGAATGGTGATGACAGATGGGACAGGGACCCAAAAAAGTCGCTAAGTAAACCCATAAATCTATTTTAAAAACGTTTGCAAGGGACGCGCTGTCTTTGCGGACTTATCACTAGTTTGTTACGCTCTGAAAACATACCGTGTGATAAGGAGATCTGCGTTTTGATAAAACCATAATGGGGACAAGATGTGTGATTTCAGGAAACAAGATCAACATATTATTATCTACCATTATCTACCATTACCTACCATTACTTCATACACCTTTAAAATATCAGGTCGTTACATAAATTTTGCTACACTTTCTTCGAGTTCCTATGAAAACTCTAGAAAATTCGGCAAAATCTCATATTTCGCATTTTCAAGAAGAATGAAAAGCTACTCACTGGAATCCTTTCCGCGCTCTAATAAATCGTAGTGAACATAAAGACAATTCTTCAACGGTACATCTCCAATTTTTCTTTGTTTTTAAAACTTTCTCATCTTACTTTCTCATCTTTATGTATTGTGCAAGGACTTTCGAAAGCACCAGTAGTAAAAGACAGTGGAAGTTTAAGCTTTTCATAACCTAAATTGAACATTTCCCAAAGATAATTTGGAAAATTTTTAAAAGATTAAGATTTAGATTTTTTTGACATTAGATTCTTAGGTTCAGTTAGATTCCATACATTGTAATTCCACAAACTCATAATTTAGAAACGTGGAAAAATCTTTTGAGGAAATTGTGAAGACTATTTAGGTTGAATGTTACAAAACTTATGTAAAGATCTAGTTCTCGCCTTGATCTGCTTTTTTTAAGTTCCTCAAACTTTAAAATGCGAATTATTCAGTTTCTTAAATTTCAAAATACGCATTATTCAATATAACTGCTTTTATTTGAAGACATCTATACGCATGGATCGCAGATACGAATTACTTGGATTATCGAAATGGATCATTGCAAAGTTGTTATACGAAATTCAGTAATTTTTGTTAGGTGGTTTTGAGGAGTTCTTGTCTGGAAGTAGCCGTGTTTCGCGCCAATTTACTTTCGCTGGGGCTATTTGAGTTGAGCATTGTCATTTTGGAAGGCTTTCAATGAATATGATCCTCGCATTTTAAGGCTACTGTTGGCATACGGTAGATGTTTGTAATAACGACTTAGCTCAAGATTTCGCAGAAGAGGTTCTCGTGTTATTAAATTGTCTCATGGGTTTTCTTCAATTTTGACTTTCTTTTTAGCGCTATAAATCATACACTTCTCAATCCTAGCAAAATCTGTAAGATGTCGTGTAAGTGTTCGCACCAGCTTTAGCATATCACGCATTGAAATCTGAAGTCTGAGCAGAATCAGAGGGCTCGTTGAATGGAAAAGTTTTTATATCTTTGGTTAAAGAAAACTTATTAGGTTACACGCTCGCGCAAATACACTCCACATAGGACATTCACATATGCCGATGGTGTATCTGTTTCTATCCTACAAACCGAGAAAACTGAAATTTTTAACTTCGAAGATGCTGTTTTTTCCCACATAGCTATATGTGTACTACAAGCCTTCAGAAGTACGTGCACAGATTTTCAGCACTTTGTAAGCTTAGTTTCCAAGAATTACCAAATCTAGCTTTTTTCTAAGGTATTTTGTGTTGAAATCGATATTTCTTGGGGAGCTTGTGAAAAGCTGAAAATCAATGTTGTGCCCCTTAAGCTTGCTATCATATATTTACCTATGTAAGAGTCTAGAACCATCTGCGTTTGAGAGATAAGTTGTTGCCAGATTTCAGCTAACATCGATCTGGCAATATCCACAGCTCTGCAAAACGTAGTCATAGAGGGAATTTTGTAATCATTAAGTTTTGCTGTCGCTTCTGAACCCTTGATGCTAGAAGTATATGCTGGAAAAGAAAGAAAAAAAAACAAGGCAGCGCCTTGAAGATAAGACCAAATCTGCTCTAACTAGGTCCTAGAAATTATGAGCATTCGAAAACGTGGATTGAGCAGAACCTTGGAGAATAATGCGCGGTAGTGCAAGAAAAAAATGATACTGAAGCATTGAGAAAGGAAGGAGCTCTACATTGTGATAATTTGCAAAGTTTTTTAACCTTATTTGCTGCGTATGTGTAAATAACAAGTACTTGACGAATTTCAATATCTAAAGCATTAATCTTCTAAAAAGCCGCTCCATAGGTACATAGGCAGTTTGGAGAATAAGAATATGCTAAAAAAGGAATATCCCGCAATTTCTACATTGGTGGTAATTGTAAAGCAATACAGATTTCAACCTCCAATAGGTTTGGAAATTTTTCGCATGTTCTTGATCAGCACTAGAATTGTGAGTCATAGAATCCAGTTTCTGATTGTTGTTCAATTTCAATCTATCATTTGTGTACGTAGATATATAGCAACATCTGAAAAGATAGGTGTAGAAGGCAGGAATAATTGTTTAGTATTCTATGTACGTAAACAGACACCAAGGCAGGATTTTCTCAAAAGTAAGTCTGCTGTTGTTTGTATAAAATAAGAAATATATTGTATTGCAATCGCAAACGATCCGCAGTAATCTAATCATGCGTACTCGATGCCACCTGAACAAAAAGAACGGTACTTATCAACGCAGCAAGAATGAGCTTTTAAGGTATTCGAAATTTTCCGTGATCGATTGTTTTCCAAGTAATCCAAGTCTCCATTAACTCTTGAAGTTCTGAATGCAATCTCATCTTAGAGTCTCCATTCACCATACTTAAAGTCTCCATTAATTCTCAAATACTTAGAGTGTTAGGGCCGCATGCACTAACATTTCCGCTGGGGAGGGGATCGCAGCCTCAGAAGAAAGCTTCATATCTTGAAGCTCCGGATATCTGGATTTCATGCTGTCTATCTGTCCGTAAGTACTCGCACCATCCTTCACTATGAACATATTGAACAGAAGCGAGAAGCTGTACAAGCCGCATTTCCCAGCTTTTTGTAGGATCCCCTGATGATCCCTGGGGGACGAACATCTATTCTTTAAAGTCATTTTTCTTTCTCCGAAGTCAACGAAAACCTTCAAAAGTTATACTGAACATCTAACACAACAGTGCTAAGCATGTTGCTGATGAGAACAAATGAATTTTTGAAAAATCGAGAAAAATCGAATTTTTCGGTATACCCCAAATTTCGACCTGTGGATCATCATTTCATGGCTTCAAAACATCATCTGTTCTTATCAGCAACATGCTTAGCACTGTTGGGTTAGATAATCTGCACAACTTTGGAGATTTTTCGTTAACTTCGGAGAAAGAAAAATGACTTTGAAGAAAAGCGCCGGGGATCATCAGGGATCATACAAAAGCTGGAAAATGCGGTTCGTACAGCTTCTCGCTCCTCTTCAACATGTTCATAGTGAAGGGTAGTAGGAATACTTACGGATAGGTACACAACGTGAAATCCAGGTATCTGGAGTTTCGAAATATAAAGCTTTCTTTTAAGCTGCGATCCCCTCCCCGCTGCCATGTTAGTGCATGCGGCCCTTAGAGTGTTAACCTGGATCTGAAACATGAGAACCAAACCGATTTCATTAGATTATGGAAAGAAACTGTGGTAGATCCATAGGTAACTTTAAAAACTTTAACTTTTCTCCCTCTCTATGCATGAAAAAGCTTATCGTATTTTTAAGGGACTGTCTGGAAGACAGATTGGACAGTAGCATTATGCTTCAGCTTTCTGATAATGACCGCAGTAGTTCGCAATTTTCCCCACTCAAGCCTGAGGTTTAGTATCCTACTTTTTCCATGAGGTATTGCTAAGTCATAACGTTCAAATCTGGCAAGTGTGGCCTTATTTGTCTGGATATCATATTTCAAATAGAACAACGCTTGCAATAGCTACCATACCCTGGTTTCAATGACTGTCGGCATTTTTGATCTCACAAACACTTAATTCGCTGGCACGCCCTAGCAGCAGGTGGCAGCGGTGAAAGTTCTGGCACTTGACCTGAAGGAAAAAAAGTTTTAGGGATATGAGCGGGAAGTGGTTAGCGAAGGGGGGGGGGGGGGCAAATTCATGGGCAAAATCTTATTGGACATGCCGATTATCTGCACGAGACCACAGGTGTTAGAGACCATAAGTCTTGCACCAGAAAATCTAGGGAAATTTATATAAAAATGCTCAAAAATCGCTCTGATCATTATCACACCTTTTTTCATTGCATGCTTGCATGCAGTTTGTGCAGTTTTTAGTGTATATTATAAGTTTCATTTCAGAGAATATCAAAACCACAAAAAAGAATTTCGAAAATCATGATTTTCTGTGGAAATAATTGACCAATAAGAATTCAACTTAGTAAAAGAATAGTTGGCGATAAAACTCAAGCCAATGATGAAATTAGAGATGCTCAATCACTAGCAATTTAGAGAAATGAAAATTCAAAATTGAATTACACTCCGAGCGTTTGTCCTTATCTGCCTTTATTGCAACGATATAAAAAGAAATGAAATTCTAATCAAGTAGTACTAAAACCGCATGATTTCCTCCCCTAATCTATTAGGTTGTTACATAAGTCTTGTTACACTTAACTTCCAACGGCGATAAGTCATACACCTCATAGTCTTTGCAGGACTCCAAGGTACCGTTCGATAGAGCAAAGCAAGTTCTACAAGATAGTCTGCAAAAGTTTGTGCCAGCTTCGACCCACCGTAAGTTTGCACCCAAAATCTGAGTCGTACTGAAATTCAAAAAATCGCGAAAAATTCAGATCTTTGTTCAGAAAAACCCTACGGATCTCCAACTTGCTCACAAAAATTGCCCACTATATCAAACACTCATATGTACCGTTGCTGTATTTTTTTCTTATCTAGAAATCGAGAAAAAGAATTTTTTTTAGTTTTTACAAGAATGAAGCTATGCTGTTTCTTTTTATGTAGCTGTATACTACAAGCCCTTAGAAGTATAACCGTAAATTTTCAGCTTTTCAGAAGCCCTAGTTTTCGAAAATTACCTAATTTAGCATTGAACACCCGAGTGATAAAAGCTAAATTTGGTATTTTTCAAAAACCAGAGCTTCTGAAAAGCTGAAAATTTACGGTTATACTTCTAAGGGCTTGTAGTATACAGCTACATGAAAAGAAACAGCATAGCTTCATTTTTGTAAAAACTAAAAAAATTCTTTTTCTCGATTTCTAGACAAGGAAAAAATACAGCAACGGTACATATGAGTGTTTGATAGAGTGGGCAATTTTTGTGAGCAAGTTGGAGATCCGTAGGATTTGTTTGAACAAAGATATGAATTTTTCGCGATTTTTTGAATTTCAGCACGACTCAGATTTTGGGTGCAAACTTACGGTGGGTCGGAGCTGGTGCGAACTTTTGCAGACCATCTTGTAGAGCTTACTTTGCTCTATCGAATGGTACCTTGGAGTCCTGCAAAGACTATGAGATGTATGACTTATCGCCGTTAGAAGTTAAGTGTAACAAGACTTATGTAACAACCTAATATATCTTATGAAAACACAGTCACTCTTATACTTATAGAATTATGGAGAGCCTATGGACTTCCGAAAGCTTTGTGCAAAACTTATGTTCTAGCTAACAGTATACCTAAATATTTCATTAGAGCTCAATATTTTGAGCTCAATTTGTGTTCAGTTTACAGAGCCTTCCTCCTCGCTTATTAATTTGCTGAAAAAGGACATTCAAACCGGATAACCATTAACTAATAGTCTGGATTCAAACGATCAATCCGATGATCACCAGCAAATGTCTTGCGACACCTAATTATTCCCAAAGATCTTTTTGATCGCGCCGACGACGTCGCACTCGCCGGACGTTAGCACGTAATCAAACTGTCACATATGTCTAATCTTTTACCTGTTTATGTGTTTACCGACATCAGTTAACATTCTGGGACATCTTTACCATTTTTAGTCTTAGAGAGGGATCGATTCATCTGGACGAGTTGACTGTACTCGTAAAAAACTCCAGGATTTTTACGATTTGAATAGAAAGATTTGCGGGATGTTCAAGGAACTCAGCCGAAAATTGCTGAACCTTAATTCCAGTGCATTCCACTCACGACAAATCGTTTAGTGGTTGTAAACACGTGATCATCGTTGTCGTATAGGCTCCGTAAAACATCGAAAAGTCCTTGGTTTTGGGCGCTGAGCGCATGGAGATGTTCTCTCGACCCCATAGGTAGGGAACATTCATAAAAATTGCGGAAAAAAGAGCGGCAAATTTTAGGCGCCCCACTTGAGTCCATGAATTCATTTCATGTATCATTGACACCGTTATTTTATTTTTCCTGCAGATTCTGGCTCATCTTTCGCCTAACATCTAGAATGGGACTTCTAATTTTTGTACGAAAGATAGTTTATCCTACAATTTACCCCAATCCCTAAAAAGAAAGCTCTTTTGGAAAGGAACTTGTTGAATTTCTTCCAAAACAAAAGCCCGGACATCACCATGTATTACACATTCTCGGTAATCGTCACTATAAAAATTATCCGCTCGTCCAAGGAAAGTTAGTTCAGAATATCCTGGAAATTACGGATAAAAATTATTATTGAACAACAGATGCTGAATATCATTATCTGAAAAGTTGTTAAACAACTGTTAATTCTTAATCTTTTGATTCTCAAAATGCGCTCGAATTTTTGGCCACGGTCGCATATCAAAATCCGAGTTCCTCTTAATCGACATTATTCGAAAAATTGACCATGGCCGTATATTCAACTTTCGTACTTTAAATACTCAGTTTCTCAAAATCAACATATTTGAACTACATCAAGATCCTACATAATGAAGGATAATCGAACTTGGCTGCCCCAGTGGAGCTCCCAATCCACTTTTTGCCAAATTGTTGCAGACAATCTTTCTTACACTTTAGCCTAAAGAAGCACGTCGTACCTTCTGCGGCTATTAACTTTACATTTTTGTTCTAAATGATTGTGAGTGCAGATGTGTATCCGCTTATCATGGGAAAGCTGGAATTCTCTTGTAAGAATTTGGTTTTTGCCGGGAGGTAGATGAGTTCGGATAGAAAAAAACCATTGCGAAAAGCGTGAAATTTTATTAAGGAAATGAGGATAATCATATCAGTTATATTGTAGAGCTTGAGGCGAGCATGATGGAGAAATGAAGCAGGTACCATTCTGTAAAGCTGACTTTAGTTTAGATCTTCGGTATAAAGCAAATTGCCGATTGCTCTTCATTACTGTAAGATTACATTGGGAATTTTCGCAGTAATATGTTGTAAATTGGGTAGTTTGAAGAAGAATTCTCCAAATTATGGACATTTGTGGCAGGGTATTTACACATGCTTATTTTATCACACACTTTTCATCATTCGAGGCCTTTTGAATAAAGACTATGATTTTGGCGAATTTAGAAAAAACAGCTATTACAGAATATCTTATCATAATTTACCAAATAAACATTACGGTAAAGTACAAATTATAATACATTCTTCTAGTAAACTACTCTAATAGTTTGTTCCGTTTGCATTTTCAAAATTGTTATTGGCTCAAAACCTTCTTCGTTTTTCCCGTAATCCTACAATAATGAGGAACAATCGTTGCATACAGTACATCTCGAAACCAGGGCCGGTAGTAAACCTGTCGAAACGCGCCGCTCAAACTCAGAGTTAACTCTGAGTTAACACGCACCTTTCAGGGACCATTAACACCTGAATAAGCAAACCAAATTGGAGAAGGGGTGATATGGCAGGATACTGTGCAAGACGTACTTTATGCTAAGTATGAAAAGGTAGCGTAACTCCTTCCACACGAGACGCTACGCGAGTTAACGCGCAGCTTAGCTACGCGTTAACTCTGAGTTTGGTGCGCGTTTCAGACGCCCGCGAAACTCAGAGTTAACTCTGAGTTTGGTTAGAGAAAGAGAAATAGTGCGCAAACGCAGAGGTGCAGCTAAAAAGTCCTCTGGGGTTGATTTTGCTCCGAGTTTCATGAAGCATGATGGGAGTATCATGGTGCACCGTTGAACACAAATATTTGCAATTTTGTAAAATTTTGGTCCCGGAGGCTATCGGACGCGCTGATCACGAATCCGATGCTCATTTTTCCCCATTTGCCCACATAGCGAGGTTGCGGTAGAGATACGGTAGTTGGGCGAAAGTCACGAAATTGTTTGGAACTCGGTACAATGGAGTTATTTGGCATGTTGATTACGAATATGATGTTCATTTTTCACCATTCGCCCATATAGCGCGGTTACGGCAGGGATACGGTAGTTGGGCGAAAATACGAATTTTGTCGAAACTTGGCACAATGGGGTTACTTCGCATGCTGATCACGAATATGATAGTCGTTTTTCGCTACAGGACCACAAAGCGGGATTACGGTAGCTATATGGTAGTTAAGCGAAAACCACAAAATTGTTCAAAACTTGGTACAGTACGATTATTGTGGCACGTGATCACGAATATGTCATTCACTTGTGATTGCGGGTATTTAGCGGCGTTACGGTAGCTATACGGTAGCTGGGCGAAGATCACAAAATTCGCTGAAACTCGGTGTGGTGGGGTTAGTTACCATGCTGATTATGAATATGGTAATCATTTTGCATGAGAATGCAATTCATGGTTTTCAGCAGCCAGCCATCAGTGCCGTATTCCATCTTGAACCCCTAGGCAGCCGTGCGCTGTGAAATTATAGCCATAAGCAGGGTTCAGCAAGAGGTCAGGCATAAGTCTTTCAAAAACGACCCCTCCCCTATGAAAGCCCCTGAACGACCCCTTCGCTCCATTCCAGGTCCTCTGGGTGGTTTTTTTGAAGAAGGCCAGCCTTCACTGTAGGTTTCTATTTTTTAAAAGTCTGTAGGCTCCACTTTCTGCAATTGCACAACCACACGCAACTTAACGGCAAGTTTCGGATGTGTAGCCCTCTTTTCAAAGCTATAATTTTTTACAGGGGTGGAGTGTTTGGTTCCAAATTTTCAATATAGCAAGAAGAGGCTTTGCTCTCAATACTCATACTAAAAAAAAACAGGCAATTTCTCAATATTGAAGACAAGTTAATGTGGTCAGGCGCAACTCCTCAAAAGCTCAGGCGGCCTGAACTTTTGAGGGGTTGCGCCTGACCCCATTAACTTTATTTCCAAAAAAGCTTTTCTACCCAAGTTTTATGTGATTCGAGAGCTCAACTCTCGAAGATTATTCCACAGTAAATGTTTGAGCTTGATTCGACTCGTTTCTGCCTTGTGCTAATCCGAAGAGTTGAAGCACTCAAGTAAAAAACGCGCTGGTTGGAATTTTGGCAGCACTTCTTACTTCACTGCTTGAAAACAATATGAAGCCTGATTTGTAGCATAGACTTGTAGAAAACATTACTTTGTTATGAGTATAGAAAAGCTGACTTTTTTCACTTTTGAAACTAACAAGGAAAGCGTGTCTAGTCGAAGTGGGGTTTCTAAATGAGACTCACACTACTTTGAAGAGCATTGTACGATGGTTTCAAATCTGCCTTCATTATCTGCAAAGCGCCTCTAGACGACGAGTTATGACTGTTTTCTGGAACGAAAAATGAGTGCAGAATTTAGGTAGGAACAATTGTTACAATCTTTCCAGCACTCAAATAAAGCAATGTTAAGTATTAGCATGCTAGACAAAATGTATCCTCTGCATGGACTGCTCTGATACTCGACACCTAACCATTTGAGCAAATTTGGGCGATTTTGCTCCAGTTTTGCCTTCAATTTTTGACCCGAAAAACGCCCATAACCCGGCGTCCAAACGCGCTTGGCAGATAATGAAGGCAGATTTGGAATCACTGTGCAAAACTCTCCAAGACAGTACGGGTCTCATCTGAAAAGCCCACTTTGATTATACACGCTTCCCTTGTAAGTTAATCGTGTCTGAAAATCACGCTTTTTAGACGTTGAGAAACACTAGAAACTGCAGTGGGCAATGATTTTTAGAGCTCGTAGGGGTAATTTGACTTGCGGATTATGGAAGTGATACTTATTTTACACATTTTAAACTTCCTTGGTGTCCTTATGACATGTCAAGGCAAGGGATGAGGACTTGAATTGGCTAAAACTTCGATTGTGGATACAAGCCGTATGCTGTATACGACCGTCGTTTCTTCAGATGATTGCAATATCCCCGGGACTAACGCATTTCTTCTTCGCCTTCGTAGTATCTCCCAATTGAACAAACTCGATTCTTAATTACTACCCCCCCCTCAGTCTTACCCTCAATACGACCCCCTGGCCATAAGTCAAGTCTCATCCATATTTTCCAAAAACACATGCACCCTACTCAGATAATCGCCGGCGGCAGGCGGTCCACAAACTCGCGCTTTTCTGCAAGGGTCAGCAGAATTTTGGGGCGTGGCCAAACCTTCAGCGAGCGGTACTTCCTCTACCGTCTAATGTTCTGCCAGCGGGCAGCAACACAGAATTTTCTGCAGGCGCTCGTCAAATAATCTCTTTCAGCGAGCGCTAGTCAAATTTTCAGCTGGCGCTCGGACGGTATTTAAGCAGTTTCGGGTGTACGCCGAGCAAAGGCGAGGCTCTACATGGCAGAGGTGTCATCGATGGTTTAATCGATGGTTTAATTACGTTCGAGGTATTTCCTTCCAGCGGAAAGTACCTGAGGGCTACTCGGTCCTTCACAAAGGACCGTGCGGCGCGGAAAGTCCGCGAGAATGCGGCCACTGCGCCGCAGCTAATCTATAAGGAAGCCGCGATTGTTCTCCAAGAATTTGTCTAAAATTTCGCTAAAATTCTTCCATATCTGCAAGCGGACCGCAAGAAATCAGCAAACTATTTTCCCGGTGCCGCCCGCCCATCGCATGGCCGCCTGCCCCCCGCGATTATCTGAGCAAGTGGTCTTATAGAATGACCCTTGATGCCACAAATGTTCTGTCTACTTGATCTTCATTATCATTTTCGCATGATATTTCGACCACATAACTACCAGCATCGAGAAACAAATGTATAGTCCCAACTACCTTCTTCTCCAGAAATGTAAATGTAACAGATTTTCGCAGAAGATTTTTTCACCGAAAACAAACCATGAGCTATGCTTTTTGCCAGTTTGTGATATAGGTTATAACGAACGCAAGTTTTCATCGAATGAACAAATATCGAATAATATCTGGGAAAACTCACCAAACAAATGAATAGCGGCAGAGATTTGCGCGGTCCCATTCTGCCTGCTTGTGACGTCACGGTGAACGACCCCTCTCCGGGACGCGCAAATCTCTGCTCCGGAGGTGCGCCAGTTCTGGGAGAGCCCCGGAGCAGTAAAATGCGTGAAATGGCAGGGCTCCGGAGCGCTCCAAAGCGCGAAGTGGCAGACCCCCGCTGGGCAAAGCCCGCGGCCCTGCCATTTCTGCTCCGGAGTATGCCGTCGACTGTCTGAGATTCGATTAACCGAACTTGATCGAATGACTATTCGAGTAAACGAACAACTGAATATCATCGAATATCGAAGCAATAATTATTCGAATACTCGCATGCAATATTCGAATATTCAATCGCAATAGTCGATTTGAATATTCGAACAAAGATTTTCGAAACTTCTCAAATATTTGTATAGTTGATAACTGTCTTTTTGATTTCCTCGCATATTTAAATAATTGAATAATTTGTTCTTCCGATTTGTCAAGTGAATGAAATATTCGAATAAAGAACGCTCATCAGCCAGCCAGTGGGGCCCCAGGATTTCTGTCCGGGGGGGGGGGGGGCAAAAAATTTTTCTGAATGAAGGTGCGTGGCGCCAGCCACCACTCCAAAAAAATTTTTTGGGGTGCTCAAATTTTTTGCGGCCCCGTACCTCCCAAAATGAAGAAAAACGGGCGTGGCGCGAGCCACACCTCCAATAATTTTACAGGGCTAATTTGAATTTTTGAAAATTATTCCAATTATTTACATAAGTAAGCAAGTCACTTGCACATGTTTATAGCCCACGTAAGTAGATTTCAAAGATTTCGCGACCTATTCTCGGGGGGGGGGGCCTGTTCGCCCTCGGTAGGCCACTGCAGCCAGCCGATAGTATTATCAATAATGATAGAGACATGTAAATGATTTCATGATGTGTTTTTATCACATTTGGTTTTTGAATTTTACATATGTACGAGTTCGAGAGTTTTTAGCTCATTTGATACTTAAATTATGTTTTGTCAATAAAGCAGTCACCTTCGCTAGCTATCTTATTTAGGAATGGTGCAGCTGGGGATATTACTTCTGGGGTTGGTGTTTTCAATAGAAGATGATATCGTAAGTGGGGGTTAAGAATGGGCGAAGGGGGAAAGGGAGTACGTGTAGGTATTGTAGTCAATTACTCTGCTTAGAGCGAAAAAGCACCATGCCTCTTGACGTGCCTGAACACTTAGGATGTAAGCAACGGTAGTCATGGCGACAGAATGGCGGTCCTCCTAAGATGCTCCGTAGCCTAGTAGTCTAGTGGTAGGCACTTCGCGCCGAGCAACGGGAGTTCGACTTCCGACGTAGTCGGAGTGTTTTGCAATGAAACGTGTGGTAGCTCCTCAACAACTGTAGCTGCTTCTCAGGTAGCAGCACGAAACTCCGAGTTTCATTTCGAAACTCGGAGTTAACTCTGAGTTTCAAAACGAAACTCAGAGTGTTAACTCTGAGTTAACGCGCAGCTTTAAACTCGGAGTTTCGGCCAGATTACTACCGGCCCAGCTCTACAAATTGGTACTTTGAAGTCGGCGAAAGACGTTGACGGAACTGTTGGTGTTAACTGCACGCATTTCTCGAGGCACTCTGTATTTATAGTACAGATGAAAAAATACAGGGTGTCCCAAAAAGATCTGCACACGGTTGATCTTTGATTACTTGCTTGCTTCGATGTCTTTTGTCCACTTTTGGGTACCATTCTGTAGAGCTTCAACTAAAAAATTACGGTATAAAGCAAATCTCCGATCTTTCTTCTTTAAAACATTAGGAGTCTCATTTTGCTTCAAAGATGGATCCACGAACCAAAAAGTCTCATACTAGGCTAATTAGAGTCGCTAACCTCAGAACACACTAGAGGCATGCTTCCTTCATAAGCAGTGGCGGACCGAGTGGGGGGGGGGGGAGGCCCCCCCCCCGAGAATGAGTCGCGAAATTTTTGAAAATTACTTACATGGGTTATAAAAATGCGCAAGTGACTTGTTTATTCTTGTAACAAAGAAATAATTTTTAAAATTTTTTAAAAAGTCAAATTAGCCTTGTAAAAAATTTTTTTTCGGGGGCATGGCTGACGCCATGCACCGTCATTTGAAAGAATTTTTTGGCCCCCCCCGGTCCGAAATCCTGGGACCGCCACTGTTCATAAGGTATATCTGAAAAACAGTAATAAGCTTCTTCCAATGTTTTCAAAAATGTGATTAACCTCTGAAAAAGCTCAAAGATCTTGTAAGAAAGTTGCGGAAATTAGCACTTAATCCTGATACACAAATTTCTACGTTTATCTGGAAATTTCTTTTATCAAATGGTCTAATTCACCATGGCGCAGCATGCTGAAAGTTCGTACCGTGGTATTCTACACTAATAAAGAAAGATTGGAGACTGTAAATCTAAGTTGCATACTGTAAATCAAGTTGTACTGTAAATACTGATACCATACTGTAAATCTAAGTTAAAGCCAGCTTTACAGAATGGTATCACAGAACGGCAAATGACATCGAAGCAAGCGGCTTATCAAAGATCGAACAGTGTGCACAACATTTTTAGTATATCACGGCTACTGGAAGATATTTCATCTTATACTGCATTTTTGGTAGTTTTATGCTTACTTCTGATAAATACACTCCATAGAATGGCAGCCTTTGGAACCTTGAATGGAAAGGCGCGCCTGTATTGGAGCACGCCGCCTCCTGCGTGTTGTACAGAACACGTAGAAGCTGTGGAGCTTTTGAACAGACGATCACCCACTCGCGCAGTGGTGAAATATGGATTAATAGGCCTGTCAAAGTATTACCACAAAGATTTGGGCATTAACAAACTCATATTTCAAAAGATTACCTTATGACATAACTTTTAGCATGCTTAGGCAGAAGAGATGAAAAGCTGAGGAAGGAAGGTGCTAAGATGTCGACACACCCCAAAGCGGTAAGTGTGTTCCAGGCAACTATTTGATCAAGCGTAGCAGTGTTCTTCTAAATTCACATATACCTTCGCTTTAAATGCTTATGCTTTTGTTTAGCTCTGATACTTTTGCTAATATGTGTAGGTAGGTTTGGATACAGTGGTTCATTTGTCAATAGCTGATCTCTTGCAGGCAGGGCCCGGCACGAGGTGGGCAAAAGGGGTTTTTGGAAACGAATTCCCCTTTGACCCCAAAATTTTTTAACGAATTCCCCTTTGACCCAAAAACTGATCCCAGTGATTGCGCAGTGAACACTTTACCAAAAGAACAAGATTATCAAAGAAAAAAACAAAAACAATTCATTCATAACAAAAAAAACAAATGAGATCACATTAGAGATCTCTGGAGTCAAATCTAAAAAAACCAAAAGCTACCACTGTTTGCGCAACAATCATATTAGAAACCAGCTGGCTTACCCGGCTCCGCCCGGCCCTGTCAAAACACTATGATAAAGCTCCCATCCCTATCCCTATACAAATTTTCCCTGTGCCCACTTCTACATGTAATTCTCTATTCCCGCTGTGCCAGTAATCAGCATGCTTGATTACCCCCCCCCCTCCCGTCTCCCAACCCGGTAGCTCAAACTTTGCAAAAAATTGATGAAATCGATAGAAGTAATGGACGATTTTGAAAACTAATATTGTACTAGCCGGCTTACCCGGCTCTGCCCGGCCCTGTCAAACACTGTATTGAAGGTCCCATCCCTATCCCTGTACAGCCTTTCCCTGTGCACACTTTTATATGCAATTCCCTATTCCCCAGCATGCTCACCTACCTCACCATCTCCAGTCCCGTAGCTTAAACTTCGCAAAAAATCAATAAAAACTTTTAAAAGTAAGGGTAATTCTAAAAAGTTGATGGCGCTATCTGTCCGGGCCCCAAAATGTTTTTGTGACGGATCTTGCTCACCGGTATATGGGGGTTATTCAAGCCGCTGATAACGAATAGGGTAGTTATTTCGCGTGGCAGCGGGTAAAAATCATGAACTTGCCTTAGCCGGTGGGATGTTCTTCGCCTTTTTCCCCTACTGTTTTGCTTCTTGTCTCACCTTTGCATATCCGCTTTTTCCTTCCTAGTTAGTTTTGATAAATGTTGTTCTGCGAGAGCAGTTCTCTTTTGTGCCTTCTGATCCTTCTCTTGGATCTCTTGTCGGATGGCGTCGGTTCCATTCTTCATGCCCCATGCTCTGTAGGTTTCGAAGTACTGGCGCATTTTTTGTACCGAGTCTAAAATTTCTTGCTGCTGTCGTTTGACATCTTTTTTGAAATTCAAAAACTCCTTCCTTGCCTTGTGTACGTTTCGCCTTCACTCTTTGAAGGAAACTCGTTCCGGCTCAGGTCTGGCTTTGCTATGAAATCATCATATTTTGCAGTAAACTCCGTAAACGGGGCATCATCATTGGTGTTGGACTCGTTGAAAGGGGACAAACTTATGACAGCAGACTTCTATGTGCTTCCGCGGAAGTTGTGTCGACTGACGGATGCATGTATAAATTAGCTTCTGAGCATGGCGATGCAAACTTGTCCTTTGATATTGTTGCACTGGCGATTACAACTGGTGATTTCTTATCCGGAGGTTGCACGTTGTACGAATTGGACGACTCAGTTGAACTGGCTTGCCGTTTCAGTCCATTCACGACGCGTTTGCCTTTAGTTGCCATTGCGTTTTTCGCAGCTTTAGTACATGAAGGGGGACCCGATAAGCTACCAACGTGTACTTTTCCCTGAAACGATAGTACTGACGGATTTTCTTGTTTGGCTTTCCTCGTTGCTTCCTGTGTTGTGTCTTGAGTTTCTCTACCAGTTGCCTCCGTTAACGCATACTGTTTTAAAGAACTGCAAGGCCTTGCTGCCGTTTTCAACTTGATCTTGGGTGTTTCCGCAGCATCTGGCTTCCTTCTCTCGCTGACTATGCTGTAGTCCTGCTTTATGTTACTTCGTCAGGCATCTCCTCTGAGCATATTGCGGTATGATGTTTCTTGTTGCATTTTCGGCAGTTGCTGCTCGAACATGACGCTACTCTGTGACTTTTAAATCCACAGTTGAGGCACCTGTTGGACTTCAGTAAGAAGCGTTTTTCTGTGTTGCTGTAGGAATCTGCGGGCAATTTGTCCACCTGTGTCCGCCTCCACAGCACTCACATAGGTTGCTTGCTTTCCATATATCAGTTGCTGAAAGTGTTTTTGTCGCCATCGTATCGTGGTTCGAATAATTTCTTGTTTGTGTTTCGACCGAGAGCATGTGGTTTAATTGCTCCTCTTGCGATATGATGTCATCGATGGTGTTGGCCATTGCTCCAATGTCTACTCGCTATTGTTTTCTTCTTTGTGTTCGAGTCGTTTCTATAGCTGCTTTCCTAATGCGTACATGGAACTTCTGGAGAAAGATTTGAATTGTTATTTGATTGCTGGGGTGTTGTTAGTGTTCTTCTAGTTGCGCTGCGATAGATGAAAGTTTGTCCCATAATTGACGTTAATCAGCGGTGGTGGGTCCTCTTGCCAAGCAGTTGTGTAGGCTTTTGTTCAGTCCCAATATAATACCATCTTTGTTGCCATAGCGTTTCGCCAAATGCAGTATGGCTTTTCGTAATTATTTGCTGATACGAAGAATGGCGAGATCGATTGCTTCGCCTCCCCACTCAGGGCTGACAGAAGATAACTGAATTTTTGCAATTCCGTTACATCCTGGTCATGTACTTTGGCTTTGATTATGGCCCAGAAGTTGTCCCATTCAAATTTCTTTCCTATAAAGCTTGGAATAGGTATAGTTGGAAGTTTGCTGATTGCTGCCGAACATTGGTGGTCCACTTGTTCTCAGCATAGTTCCCGTCGTTATTTCTTGTAACATCTGCTTGGTATTGGACTTGTGTGCGTATAACTTCATGATCGTCTCTTGAGCAATCTTTGCGTGCTTGTCTACTGATCTTCTTCTTCGTCTGTGGTATCCTGAAGTTTATCGAAGGATTCTGTGAGTTTGTTTAAAGAAGCTTCGAGAAGTTCGAGAGATACTCGTCGCACCTCGCCACAGCCATTGTGAACTCCTTGACTTGTTCTTGTTGTGTGCTTTTTTCCTCCAGGTATTGAAGACGCTGTGTGGGTTCTTCCAACCATGCCAGAGCGACTTGGCTTTTTTTGGTCATAAGTCCCTTGCTCTTACTGTACTTGTCATCGTGCAATGCAAGTCAAAAAGAAACTCCGTGCGATTCCAATATGTGCAGGTGATCCACTATCGTGCAACAATCAAAGCTTATCGTGCAAAGCAAGCGAACACACTTTATCTCCTGCAATATAAGGTACTTCTCGATTTGGTCGATGCACCACTTGTATTAGTTAGGGTTGGGATATACTCAGAACTATAGGGCTTCGAATACCACTTGTGAACCACAACCAGAGATATTGCTACGCGGAACTTCGTATACGCACAAGCACACCTCAAAGTTGGGTAATTAAACTTTATCTTGGCAACAAAATAGCATCAATAAACACGATTAAACAGAGAACAAAGTAAAATGAATAAATGAGATCTAAATACAAAGTAAGTATAATGAATTGAGAGAAAGCAAAAGTAAATAATCAAGACTAATGTAGACATAAGTGATGAAAACTGTAAGCATTTGTCCAAAATTTCGCCAAAATTCTTTCAAATATCTGCAAGCGGACCGCAAGAAATCAGCGAACTATCTTTTTGGCGCCCGCTTCGCATGGCCGCCTGCTTCGGTGATTATCTGAGTGGAAGCTTCCACGACGAGATAGGCAGCAGAGTAAGTGCAGCTTAGTTAAAGTGGCAAGTCTCACTGGAGTGCTATGCGACAAACGAATCCCTAGCATTCTGAAGTCTCAAATCTACCGTACGGCTATCCGAACAACTGCACTCTACGGTAGCGAATGATGGCGGTGCACATGCGGCAAAGAACGCCAGCTCGCGGTAATGAAAACAAGAATGCTGAGATGGACCGCAGGCGTAACTATGCAAGACCACGTCTCGAACGGCACAATAGAAGTATAATAAAAGTCGCCCCAATTGTGAAGAAGATACAAGAGAAGAGTCTTGATGGTATAGGGAGTCAATAAAACGGGAAGTTGCGCTCAATTTCTTCGCAGAAAGTGGCGCACGAACATGCTGGATTATCGCGTTAATGAGTGATTTTTAACACTTGGGCGTTGTCAGTCTGTTGACAATCGAATTATTAGGTTGTCTCAAAAGTTTTTTCAATTTCAATTTCTACCACAATAAGTTCCACACTTCACAGTCTTGATTAAAATGCAGGAGTACTCTGCGTTGATACCACTGCGCTGGCGTGTATGTGCTCCACCAGCATCAGCACATCACGAATTAGAAGCCAAAATCTGAGAAATTCCGGATGCCGGGCATTCGGAGTTCGGAGTACTCTGCGTTGATACCACTGCTT
>CATQJL010000112.1:60460781-60490602 GCA_958299035.1 Cylicocyclus nassatus | reverse complement strand
AAGCAGTGGTATCAACGCAGAGTACTCAACAAAATTTCCCATGGCCTATCCGGTGGAAACCAAGTGTTTTGTTATTGTAAGTTAAGGAGCTGTAAGATTTATTGAAACGAACCTGATTATGAACCGGGGAGAGCAAATCTGATACAGTCTGAGGCTCATCATTCAGGTAGTAAGGCGTAGCTGTACCAAGATATGTATATAGTTTGCACAAACCAAGATAAATAGTTTCCCCGCTGCTGCCTTTCGACCGTTTTGACGCGTTCACTTTGAGAAAATGCCTTAAATTTGCTAAAGTTAACATGTTAAAAAGAGCGAAAGGCAGCGAGCTGACGTGGTACCTATGTGAACATTTCTGTGGGACAGACGTTGCATATGTGAAAGAGGATCCTGAGGTTTTTCGCGGCTTCTTAAGTTAGGTGCCACCTGCTAGTGGTTCGATGCTTAAATGGTGCCACCATGCTAGTGATTCGGGACTCAAATATATAGGGCATTCGAGTCGTGACGATGGCGAGACCGCGCGCTAACGCACGCATTTCCGGCAACCACATTTTCTTGGTTTTCATCTCTTTTCAAATGGTTTTCTGCTTACGTATGATACATAGACATACAGTACACAGACACTTGAAGAGAGTGAGCTAAACGTTGAGGTGATGCCTTTTTGTACGAGTGTTTTATGATCCTGTGAGCGTTTAGACCGCAGTCAAATCTGTCGCCACGATTTTATAAATGACCTATAAGCAGTAGGGAATATAGCCTGTGGGAATAACCGTAAGCTATTACGACTATGAAGCTGTTGAGGCTAATAATACATTAATCATCAACAGCCCATTTTAGAGCGCAAATAGGCTCTCTGAGTGTTAGGCCGAAAATGGTTTCAGTAAAAAGCAAGTGGGTATCGTTAATACAAGCTTGCATGCGCATGCGCACCCTTCAAAATTGCTGTGGCATGCTCAAACACATCTTGCTCATCACGTCATTTAAAAAACCAAACCCCCTTGCATTGTGTACTAAACAACTGCCTTGCTTACAGCGGCATAACGACGTAAAAGTGGTATACAAAGGTAATGGAGCAAGCTACAAAGAACTGTGGAAAAATTATGTGACTGAGCTTTGGCAAGCTTTTTCTCCAAAAACTCTCGCATTAAATTAGAAGTGAAAAAGTGACTCGTACACTGTTCACACGAGTAAAATGCGGGTCACAAAGCAACCTGGGAAGGGTAAAATTTTGGTCTGTAGCTATGTGTAGCAAAGAATGCTGTTGTGAAGATCTCTTAGAATCAGGTCAATAAGACAATTGCAAGCCAGGTCCGAGAATGTAAAAATATTGTTCGTATGTAGGAAAGCTTGTATCTGCACTGCATCTTTCTTTCTGTTCGATTATGGTTTTGTCTTTCTACTTTGCTACATTCTCACCTTTTACCGATCGCTTTGAATTCTTTGTCAGCGAGCCGTTTTAGGAAGCAAGAAGAAGTTTTGAAAATGGTCATTGGCTCCAAGTTACGGTATGAATAAAACAGTAGTACAGTTGGAGTACACTAAATAACATTGAGCATAAGTAATGACGCTTATGTAGAGCATTTGGAGAGCACTAAATAACATTGAGCGCAAGTAATGACGCTTATGTTGTTCGGTTTGAAAGCATGCTGTCTCTCGCGTGCATATTGAATCAGAAATGTAGCCAAAAAAAGGCCATGTGAAAAGAAGATAGGGAAAAATATGATTTCGTTCTGTGACACCACAGCCTGTCACAATCTACGAGGCCGCTTGATTTGCAAAAAAAAAAGTTTATCACCTGAGAACTACACAAATTGGTTATTATAATTTTTGTTCATTGTTTCTACTCGCCATTACGCGGGAAATTTGGTCCCATATGCTACGTATGCATTGCAAACAAATCGTTGATTCAGTGATCAGTGGTGAAAATTTTCCAAAAAAACCTTTAATTCTTCATACACGCAAGTTTCGCTAACTTCTACGCTTTTGAATTTATGCAAATGTTGCGAATCTGAAAAAGTTCTGGAATTTCGTCTCTCCTCGGGCCCTCTACGGCATCCCCTACATCCAGTGTACTGCCGAACCTGAACTAAAGTCTCAAAGGTAATCTCACGAATACCATCAACTACTGGACTACGACTCGGAGCTTCGCTTCCAAAAAAAAGTATAATGATCAGCATTTAATTTTGACCTACAAACTGGTAAAAGTCCGATTTGGCAAGTCACATTGGAGTTCGCAAAACTGCTGTTCCTATGGTCATGACTTGAGATAACAAGCTTCTTTTCATTTCAGAATGAAGTGGGCCCTTATTGGCCTTCTCCTTCTCAACACTCTTGGCACAGTGATCAGTCAATGTGCAGTAATGGATAAAAAAACTTTGACTGCTCGGTGTCATGCCGTAAGGCCTTGTATCACTTATTGTGAAAAGAAGGTAAAGCCTATTCTTTCACCGTTTATTTCACTGATGCTCTCAGAATTTTTACGGTGGAAAACCTGATCCTTTCAGGGCCACATGCAAGAGGTTCTCCGCTAGAGAGAAAATGCAGCTCAAAAAAACTTAATTTTCTGAAGTCTACATTCGCAAGCGTTTCTACCACCCTTTTACTATAAACATATTGAACAGAAGCGAGAAGTTGTACAAGCTGCATTTTCCAACTTTTTGTATGATCCCTTATGATCCCCCGTGACTGAGCGTGTTTTCTTGAAAGTCAGTTTTTTGAGTTAATGAAAACATTGCAAAATTGCACTGATTATCTAACCCAAAGTACTCAACATGTTTTTGAGAAAACAACTGATGCTTCTAAATCATGAAACTGCGATGCTACGGATCGAAAATTAAGGTCTATCGAAAATCTTGATATTATGACTCAATCGTTCTTATTAGAGACATGTTTAGTACTTCTGGATCAGATAATCAGGACAACTCTGGAATGTTTGCATTGACTTGAATGAAGAAAAGTGACTTTGGACAAAAGGTCGGCCACTGGGAATTATTAAGGGATCATACAATAGACTGCAGAATGTGGCTGGTACAACTTCTCGCCCCTAGTGTAAGAACAGCACAGCATCACTTTGGTAAAAATAGAAATTTTTGGTTTCTTGATTTCTAGCTGATAAAAAAATACAGCAACAGCACATATGAATATCTGATTTGGAATGTATATGCGTGAGCGAGTGAGAGGTCTGTAGGATTTTTTTGAACGAAGATATAAAATAATTTCGGTTTTTTGGGCATTCGGAGCTTTTTAGATTTTTAAAAAATTGAGATGGACCAAAGCTTGTGCAAAAGCATAAACGCCATCCTATAAAGCTTGCTTTACTCTATCGTGTCCTGGTGTCTATTTAGAATAAGAAGTGTGTGACTTATTACAACGAAGACTCAGAAATGAAAAGACTTATGGGACAACTTGTTAAAACAAATAATAAATCTGTGGAGAATCTTCTTGCTCGGATTCTGAAGGTGAAGCTGAAAACTGAGCTTATGTTTCCAAAATGCGTATTCAAACAAAAGACTACTGCGTGCTATCTACCAAACTGGAAAAAAGATGAAATTTGAAACGTTTGAAGTTTTGCTTGAAATACAGAAATAGCGAATTTTACGTAAAGACGCCTTACTTATATACAGAAGATTTTCGATCAAGTAATGATGTCGTTTGCATTTTTTTCATTATAGATTCGCTCAACAGCGTCCATCCAGGGCAAAAAAAAGCATTCGGTCTATATTTCAAAGTAACGATTAGATGAATGATTACTCAACCTGCTGCTTTGTTTTCTATGCAAGTATGTACAAAAAAAACAATCATTCAAACTTTGCTGCGGGCGTGACGTGTTCCGACAAAAATGGGCGGTTATGGAGACGGTAGGAAAGGCCGCCTCTTTTATTTAGTCAATACTTACTAGTTTTGACCAAATAACAAGTTAAAGCTTGTTTTAGACAATGTTTGCAAAGGGTTCCGATTTTCTTGTTTTCGAATGATGATACTAGTCCTTATCATTAGGGGGACCATACCATTTTTGGACCTATGCATAAGTCACTTCAGTTCAAAGGATAAAAACATCTCAAAAAATTCGAATAAGCTTTTTCCCTTCCGCGCAGCATTGCATGTTAAGATTAATGCCAAAGTTTCAAATTAAGGTTTTTATCTTCTCTAGATTTGCATGTGTTCGTCGACATATGATGGGGACAAGGCAAACATTCTGCAGTAAATGCTTCCTGCATCCATTAGTTTCTATGAAATCTGAGGCCCTTATGGATGTACATCGCTGCGAAGGAGAAGAGGGGATTTGAGAGGGGACTCGCTACTTTACGTATTTGTAGTGTTCGTTTTCAATCCATCTTAGGGAGCCTCCAGACCGCGCTGGTTGCCGCTATTGCAGCGGTAGCCGCAAATGCTCCGATTGCCGCTTTTGCAGTCGAAGCGCGCTGGGTCAGGTTTTATCCTTAGGAACGCACAAATGAAACTTATTCCATCAATTCCACTAATTCTCGCCCCACGATATCGCTCGCAGTATAGTGGAGCTTCAGAAAAAAAGAAATACGAGAACACCGTTTTGCAGCGACATTTTCCACTTAGCATATAGACCCTTCAAGACGGAAAGGAGGTAGGAAATCCTTGCTTTGCAGTCATACCACTCATCCAACATGACTATATCGTCAAAACGAAATCTAGATAATAGTATAGCTTGAAAATTAAAACAAATACGAAAAAAGACCTCGTTTCTTGACGAAGTCGGTCAATTAGCAGAAAAGGATAGCCTGGAAGAGAGAGACTTCGTTTAACACTAGTTCGTTTGCTTTAGCATGACCGCAGCAGGATACACACCAAAAGGAAAAATTCCTTCATTACTCCAGCACCGCGGTGTAAAAAGGGAAATAGATCAGATGAAGCACATCTACAACGGCATTGTTTACTACAATATAGAAGAAAGCCTTCAAAAAGAAAGAGTAACGTGAAAGAGAACAAAAAATATTACAAGTTCCATTACTGCGATCCCCACTCCGCGCTCCGTGGCCAAAATCTGAGCCAGGGCGCTTCGGCTGCAAAAGCGGCAACTGGCGCGGTCTGGAGGCTCCCTTATAAAGGCTCACACACATTAAGATTTGAGTGTAATAGATGGCAGAACTCTGCCACACAAACTGAGTAGGAAGTGGTCAGGACTTCATCCAAGCATTCGAAACAAACCTTGTCTCATCGGACACATTTTGAAATGCTGATTTCGAATAGATGTTTACTCTCTGCCAAGCGATCCTTCAGATAAAGTTATATGAGCGCTCAAAGATGAGTATTCTAGTTCCAACGACAGCTCGTTGAAAGGCAGCCTGACGGGCGGATTTGCAGTGGCGATGAATATTCTAATTACAAGGAAGAAGCGCTTTCACCAAAAACCTGAACAAAGGTTTTTAGAACTTATTTCGTGAGACTGGCAGAACGCTTGACAAATCGCACACTCAAACGTCCATAACTCGTCCAGATAGTTTTTGGCAGATAGTTAACATATATTTGAGGTCAACGTATCAAGACAAGTCCGATGATTTATAGCTTGTTCGGTATGGCTGGGTTAAGTTTTGACCATTTACTACATTTACATTTACCCTCTTCTCTGTTTTGTGTGATCCCCTAGAATGCTCGGGAGATCACCTCACATTTGCAAAATCATCTAACTTCCTATAAACCCGACGAAAATGGTGTAAAACTGTACCGAGGATATACTATAGCACTGTCAAACATGTTTATAGTAGCAATGAAAACATCCCTAACAATGTCATACTAGATCCTCATTACAACTTTGCGATTGATCAAAAACGGTGAAAACTCGATCTTATCTCAGACAGTCGCTGGGGGCAGGCGGGCATCGGAAAAATAGATTGCTGATTTCTCGCACCCCGCTCGCGGATTTTTTGCAAAGCAATCAGGACTTTTCGGAAGACGGCTTGCTGAGTCAGCGGATTTTTGAGAGACCGCCCGTTGAATTTTTTTTCGCTCTTATCTTTTGCAAATATATTGCTGAATCTCTGAGGAATCGAGAACTCAGCAAGCGGTCTTCCGAAAAGCCCTGATTGCATTCCAAAAAATCCCCGCGCGGGGTGCGAGAGATCAGCAATCTATTTTTCCGGTGCCCGCCTGCCCCCGGCGATTGTCTGAGATGATGTTTCGGAGTGCGTGGATAACGCTACGCTTTCCGAAACAATTTTTGGGGTGCGGATGCTTCTCAAAATTTTCGCGTGTCTCCGACCCCTAAAATCTGGGAAAAGTGGGCGTGGCATGAGCCACGCCACGAAAAATTTTTTTTTCACAAAGCTAATTTGAGTTTTTTATAACCCATATAAGTAACTTTTAAAAATTTCGCGACCCTTTCTCGAGAGGGGGGGGGCCTCGGTCCGCCACTGGTATCAGGGTATAAGAACCTTCATAACATATACAAAAAAAGAAGATTATAGATATCTAGAGTAGTGAAATATGACGCGTCTCCTCTCACATGTGAAAATGTTTGTGCATACATGCCTAAAAGCTCCCAATTTTATAATTTCTATACTTTTGACTCTTCCCGATTTTGCAAAGTCACCCTTTTTTTCTAGAACTTGCATTACCTGGATAATGCGTACGTGTCACTGACAAATTATCGTACGCCATTCCTGGAAAAAGGTGCCTGGCCGTGCTAGGAATGGTGATTTCGCGGCGCCGGACTAAATCCTTACTCGATACCACCAACTCCAATTTCAGCTTTGATGTGAATGTAGAAAAACCTAGTTTGTTTCTCTCTGCTCATATCATTTCCAACTTTCTATAAGGGCTACTTTTAGAAATATCAAGTTCATCGCAATGAAAATCGCGACTTATTCGTATTTCTGACTTCTTTTTGTTTTTGGCACTCTAGCCGTAAATTCCAAAAATTTTTAGTGGTGGAGCTTGCGCATGGAAATTTTCAAACAAGTTATGGACGAAGACATGAGTTTTGTAGTTGAATTTTTTGGCATTAAACTCCAAATCGAACAGAGTTTCCGCGGATTTTTTAGAACTCGCTTCACTCTTCTTATGGTAACAGTGGCGGCCGCAGGATTTTAGCCCGGAGGGGAGGTGGGAGCAAAATTAATTTCAAATGAACGTGCTTGGCGTTAGCCGCGCACTCATTAAAAATTTTTGGGGTGCTTCTCGAAATTCGTGCGGGTCCGTGAGAAATAACTTGAATTTTCCAAGATTAAAAAATATTTCAATCATTTACAGTAATAAAGAAGTCATTTGCACATTTTTGTAGCCCTAAGTAAACTTCAAAAAATTCGCTACCCAATCTCGGAAGGGGGGGGGGGGAAAGGGACCCAATTTTACAAGAAGTCGTTCAAAATTTCTTCAATAAATATTCTACAAGTGCGATTACCTTGCACTGCAAAATTCTCGCTCTCTATTTATGCTGTCGTATTCTGCGTTGAACAGTGCAAACAAATATGTGGACAATGTGTCAAAAATGTCTCCAGCTCTTGAAAATTGAGGGATTAGCATTTGAAACGATCTATCTCACTTTCCAAACTCTTGCATGCTTATACCTTGAAATTTGAGAAGGGAATCTTCGGTTTTTTGTTAAGAAACCTCTAAACATCTTGAATTTTCATCTCAGAAATTGGGTGTAGGGCAACTCGCACGAACGTAATGTTTTCCACACAGGACCGCGCGCGACACGATTTGCGTGCGTGATGTGTTGAGGCAAGTCACATTCAGAGTGGAACTGGAGACCGTCCATGCGAAAAGACCGTCTCCCCAGAAATTTTTTCCATTTAATATATAAATAAAAGTAAGCGCAATCTAAATTTAAAGAATCGTAGCTACAATTCAAAAAACTCAGATAGCGGGAACCGCAATGTGGTCCCGAAACACGCAGATGCAACCACAGATGCATCTAGCAGTTTAGGATTATTGGTTCACTAGTCATGTACAAGTAAAGAAGGTCATAGTTTTGGCTCATGTAAGGCATTGGCCATATGTACCTCACGCGAGTTCAGTTGAGTTTGTTTTTCGCCTTTTACCCTTCAAGTCCAACAAGGCAGGCCAGAAATGCATAATCTGTACAATTATATAGATTGATAGAATGCCTTATCCTTTGCACATTTAGTGAGCGCAGGATGTGGACAATTAGAGTATCGGCAAATTGCGCAGCTACTGAAATCTACTTCGAAAATCTTGTGTTCTTTCCTAAGGGCGAGCGAAGCTCCTGACCTTTTCACCATGCCCTCAATCAGCCCTTTTATCTATGGTTAAGCATTTGTTATAGCTTGCAATGACGGTACGACCTTACCTATTACCTTGATGATTTGCAGAACTGCGGAAAAGATGGTGAGATATGTTATGCAATATGTTGTTTTGTGGATATGGTATGTTGTGCACTGATGCACAGTGGACGATAGTTCAGAGAAATTTTTCTCCAATCCTTGCCAGTTACGATTTGCTGGATAATAAATGTTCATCTTATCTCTTTATCTATATAAAACCGAAAAATTGTCTGTTTGGAAGGTATGCGTTACAGAATTGCGCGCCGCTCAACTGATTGGGATTGAAGTTTGCACACAGATGTTTCCGACTCCGGAGACGGTTTTAAGCTACTTTTCATAAAATTGGCTGAGTCCTTCCATCGATTTATTGATTTGTTTACTCAAATATGAAATTGGAAGCTCATCATGTTCCCAAGGATTCTCGGATATTCGTGTAAGCACGGGTGGTAAAGCTCATTCTCATTCCGCGGTGAAGAGGATGCGGTGTTGCAAAGCGATGCAGCCAGGATAAAGGACAAGTCAACGCATGAGTCAGAAGAACCGTAGGCGCAGATCTGGAACAGGTGCAAGAAAGAAGAAAAAAAGAATTTGCCGAGGGGCAAAAAAGAGTAGAAGGTTGGAAACTTGGGAAGGGTAATTGGACACTTTGATAACGATTTTGTACCTTCCGCGGCATCAAGTGTTCAGACCACGGTCCGAGCGGGCCGGGTACGTCAACTAGTAACTGAATAATTGCCATCGATTTTCTTCGTTTGGAGCCATCAAAATATGCTTACTTTAGAAAAAATTAGTAATCCGCGAAGTGGCTGACTCTACGCTTTGTATCTTTTCCGGTGTTTGATCTTTACTTCTCCATACCTATGCCATTATTTTTCTGGACTTTTTGTCCTATTTTAATGTTGTTTAAAACAAATTTACTGTAACTATGAAATCCCGTTTGGAACACATTTGCGCGTCATCAGTGCAAATGTTCATTGAGCGAATGTATGCTCAAGCGAATACAAGGAAGAAAAACGTTGACTGCTGATAAAAGATGACCACTTCTTTTTGTGAAATAAAGCAAGAACTTGATATTTTACTGGACCGTAAACGTTCCTCGCTATCCTGCTTAAAAACTTCGAATTGGTCTCAAAAAGCCTTTGATGGTTACTCGATCCTTTATGTTGATGAAAGTCTGGTGGACTATATGAGATGGATCCTTCCTCTAAGTCACGCCAGCAAGTTGTCAAGCTCTTGTTTGAAAAACGATTACCCTATTTTCCGGAGTATAAGGCTCACTCATGTATAAGGCGCAGCTGCCGCGCGAACGTTAAGGCGAAAGTTGCGCTCTAGGTTTAGAGATTTAGCTCTACTTCAATGGTCTACTTATCTATACTTTACCTGGAGATTGCTAAATGGGCACTTCAGAGTCAGGATGTCAGTGTTTTCAAGTTTCGGAAAAGTTCAGCGACATTTTGACTATGTAGACGTAAACGAACTCAGTGACAGATATTGGGTAAGCTTTAAATGATAACAGTGCGCGTGTTCTAGTGTAAAATTTTTGTTTAACGGAATAGAATTAATGATAGACAAGACTGATTTGTCTGACAACTCATGATCACAAAAGATTCAACACAGGACCAATGCATAAAACTGTTACTAAAAGTTGGTGCCCCGCTAACATTGCGGAGTCGCACATAGCCCGCGTCGTCGCGAAACTGCTCGCGCGCGGTGCACAAAAATGCGCCTTATACTCCGGAAAAAGGGATATTTATTTCTCGAAAAGTTCGTTCAGCCTTTGCTCACTTTTTTGCAATGCAAAATGCATTTGAATTTTCCCCAAAGTCTAAAAGGGGTATTTACTCGAAGTAGACTTTATCAAGATGTATACCAATCGAATGCTCTTCTGGTGCTGTTCCCAAGGCAATCTTCCATCTGCTCAACGGTATACTGAACAAAGTTAAAAGCATTCTCCTGCTTGTAAATTGCATGGTCAGGGACTGTCTATGTTACCTAAATGTTATACATGCTATTTGTTACAGAGTTACATGCATAAATTTCTGAAATATATTTATTGTACATGAAAAAATTAATGGCAATAGTTTTGAAGTTGCTCTGCTTCCTTAGTTCTGTAATAGGCAACCAAATTCGGTTTCATTTGCTCCCTAATTTTGTTCAATGAATCGCTAAGCATATAAGGAATACATAATTGTAATCAGCATTTCAAAGCGGTCACTATAATATGCACCTTGCTGAGATAGGCCAATTCGAGTTGAATACCTTTCATGTTTAGGTGTCTGCTATTGAACACATAACTTTTATAAGGATTGAGGGTGATTTGAAATACTTCTTCAAGTGGTGTATTGTAAGAGCAGCGACCATCAAAACTGGAAATTTTGACGTTTTGTGCGAGATAGAGCTCTAAACAAGATGATTGTCCAAGTCTCACTGGAAAAGTTACTTTTGAAGCGGAAAAATTCTTTTTTGGAGTAAAATCGGCAGCAGCAAATTCACCTAGCAGCGTAAATGGGTTGAGTATACTGACTTCCAACAGTTGCTCGTCTTACCTTGTCTCATGTTTTGTGGAAGTTCACTCACAAGGGAAATGTCACAAATCGCAGTGCGATGGGAGAGATCGCAAAGATGAGATGGGTGGTGTAACACGTCCTTAAAAGAAACGTATTTCCAAGACCACCCTTGCTAGCTGCAGAACAACTTTGGGAGGGGCCTTTGGACGTTTTTCCGCAGGAGACGAAGCTCGCCTTAAATACGGTTGCCATTCTGCAATTAGTCGTACCGGTATAGCGTAGTGGCGAGTGTGCTGGTTAAAGTGCAAACGTATGGAAGCTCGGGTTCCTTGTTGGATAACTTCTTCTGCAACTTCTATACAAACTCCTAACATGTGTATAATAACGACCACAGCGTGTTTGACCCCTTTATTGGGGCTTAAAAGCAAAAAGCACACCATGATATCTTTCTTTAAAATAGCACGCCAAATACAGTGAAACTACTCAGACAATCGACCGGACCCCTCCGCCGGACAGTCCGAATCTGCCAGAGTCGCGCCGGACCCAGTTGACCAATGAGAGAGGGGCAAATGGGCGGTCCGTCGCGGTGACATCACTGGCAGGCAAGTGGGAGGCTTCTCCGGCCCTGCTGCAAAGGTACGCCATTTCTCCGGCGCGACTCTGCCAGATTTGGCGAACTCGCGCCGGAGAAATTTGCCCGGCGCGAGTCCGCTAGATTTGGAAGAGCCGCGCCGGAGAAAATCGGAGGGGTCCGGAGCAGAAATGGGAGGCCTCCGGAGCAGAAAATGGGAGGTATCCGGAGTAGAAAATGGGGGGTATCCGGAGCAGAAAATGGGAGGTATCCGAAGCAGAAATGGGAGGGCCCCGGAGCAGGCTGCGTATCGATTTGGCGCGTAGCAAGCAAACGTCTAACTCCACGGTGATGAGTCCTCTGTTTACGCTCTTTCTCCATATTTTAGTCGTCGTTTCTTTGATTTTGTTGTTTTTCCGCGTTTCTTTACCGTTTTTTTTCTTTTCCGCGTTGCTCTTCGTCGCGTTGGCGTTTATGTTGTTGTAAGTTCCTCGTTTTCAGGTTTATGTTTCAAATTTTCGTGCGGTTGCACTCAATCACCTTCAGTGTTTGGCTCTTTTCGACTTGCTGAGACATCGTAGACTATTGATGGAGTGGTTTTTGTGATTAATTCTGGATTTTCGAGACAATGAGGTTAGTTGCGCAACTTTCAAACCAGTGTTTACTAGCCAGCATGGAACGAGGTCAAATTTACCCTGTATTCTTACCTTAATCCAGAGCATTTGCATCACCTCAAGGTAAATACTGTAGAGGAATTCATCGCACGTAATAGGCGTCACTGCGGACGCTGTCGGCGTCTCGCTTGAGCGCTCTTTCCTACCTCTTGCCGTCTGCTGTCTCTCCCATGCACGAATTATCTTGGTCGGACGCAATGACGTCCAGTCTGTGCATTTGATAAATCGCCTGTACCTTTGGTAGTGTAAGCGGGTTGATGGCTTTTTGGATCGATTTATATCTCAGATGTGTCTTATGCAGCTCGAAATATGCGTAATCGATTGTGTCTATCTTGTTCATGATTACGAGTATGCGCACTGGAAGTATATTTTAATCCTTAATATATGTTGATAGATACGGACGCAGAGCCTGCTGTTTTGATAGAGGTTCTCGTCACATCTTTATACCAACTCAAAGAATCTTTGCGCACTTGAACGTTTTATTGCACACAATTCATCTTGAGGATATCTCCCGTAATGTCATCATTTCATTATCATGACATTTCAGGACACGGGATCCTGCTGTACTTGCCAAGTGCGATGTTATCGTTGACGTGTGTATACGATCATTCGAAGAAACGATACGACCATCACCAATTGTAGGTCTTGCTTTGCATGCTGTTAAGTTTGAGTCTCCTACAGTCATGAAAATCACACAATTAATGTTAGTAATTCCATAATCGTGCTGTTTTCAGAGAGTTCAATGAGACGATGCAGATATTTGGGCCTGGATTCTAACTCTAGACTCAGTTCAGCTGGATTGATCTAGGCTCATTATGGAAAACAACTGATTGCAGAGGTAAGCATTGTCAGTCAGGGTTAATCTTTCTTATTCAGTTTATTATCGTCAGATACTTGATTCCTTTCACGACGATAAGATGGTGTATATATTTTTTCGAAAGCTTTACGAAACGTTTGTCGAAGCCATAGATGCTATCGATAACGGCATACCACAGTATGATGGCACACCCAGGTAAGAGCCTTGTCAGTATCCATTTATATCTTGCTTGAAGTTTTATTTTTTTTTCGAATAACGTTTTGGATGAGAATCATGCTTTAATCATCAACATATTGTATGCTGATTTCTTCCTATCTATATTGATTTGGCTGTGTGGTTTTGCTGCTTCAACATATGACTTTGAAAATATCAAACATCTGAGGCGGTATGCATCAATCTCCCGTTTTGAAAGCGGGCGATCATTTTCAATAGTAAAATGATTGCCCGGCCGGGTTGGCCGCCCGACCCGTAATGTACGAAGCTGCGGCCAACCCGGCCGGGCATTCATTTTTTATTGGAAATGATCGCCCGCTTTCAAAACGGGATATTGATGCATATTGCCCTTGGTGGACTTTCTGGTCGTGTCAATCATGTGAGTCCCTACTGGAACGAAACTGACCCCAAGCCCGACGAGAGGTTTCAACAAGCTATAAATCTTGTTGGAGGTTAGTCTGGGTGAACCGCAGTCAAGGTGTTGGCTGTTTGACATCACCCATGCTGTGTTTCACCTTTGATTGCATGTTTCTCGCGCAACTGCGTTTGTGCGGTGAGAGTCGCGTCGCGGAATGCCTTGAGTCAGCACGGTAACGCAGGTCATGCTATCATCATTTATAGTGCAGCTTTGAGATCACGCTAGATTAGGCGATTTTACAATGCTGGCTGAGGAGCTTTCTAATCTCTGCGGCATTGACGGATGCATATTTGTGCACGTGACAGGTCCATCTGAAATTTCTCATATTTTTTGCCAATTTCTTCATTTTGTGGTATTTAGGGTTTATCGGAGGTAACAAGGCATTCGAAGGAGCTCTAGCTATGGCAAAGAAGGCGCTCGAAATTGGAGATGCGGAGATTTGTGTTAACGTTGCATTTCAGTAATGGAGTGCAATAGCATTGTGCTTTTGCTGGCCCAACAACTTTGAAAGTATCAGAATGAGAATTTTTTCTTCTGGATGATATCCCGAGTGATTTGGATACAGGGATCGGTTCATAATATTTGATTGAGTTGATTGTTTGGAGTCAAGATAATGATAAATGTTTCAGCTAGCAGCAAGATCTGAAAATGGACAGGAGATAAAGAAAATGAAACTGGACAATGAACAAGCAGTGAGCAGTACTGAACAAGCAGTAAGCAGTACCGTGGAACCTGCTCATTAGGATAGTTTCTGATAGAGAACAGAAATCTTTCGACTCTTCCCTTGTCTTTACCTCATCACAGCTGCATTCATTTTTCTTCCCACCGTCGTGGTATCTGTATAGCATTTCTTGTTTACTAAGTATCGGTCATGCCGTAGGACGCTCTCGTAGTCGAAATATTGTTCAAGTTGCTCTTGCTATATTCTCTAACTGTGATTCTCTGTAAAGTATGGTGATTTCGTTTATCACGTCGTATAACTACTTGTCGAGTTCTAATTCAAACTGTGTCTACCAAAAACTTCCGCCCAAATTCTTGATTATGCTAATTTTTTCTTCGATCATGAGTAAACTATTAATCGGGTGTTTGCAAACTTGGGTCGCGCTGAACTCCTACCCGGGGGGGGGGGGTCCTATTCGGCTAATTTGGGTGGGGTTTAGAGACAAAATTGGGGTTTAGAGCTTTAAAGGCAGCGTCCAGGCAAGTCTGGACCTATGGGGATTTTACATGGAAAGTACTTTTGGGGCCCTAACTAACCCACTACCCAACCGGCAGCTCAGGTAGTGCTGTAACGCCTGAGATATTCTGCTCGAAACTGGACCCCGCGACCGTGTTTCGCATGGATTCATGGCGCAAAGCGTGGATCCTGGCGGGAAACTGCCATGAATCCATGCGAATACGTTCGCGGGGGTCTGTTTCGAGGGGAATATCTCCGCCATTAGAGCACTACCTGAGCTGCTGCTTCGGCAGTGCCTTAGTTAGGGCCCCAAAAGTACTTTCCATGTAAACGCCCCATAGGTCCAGATCTGCCTGGAAGCTGCCTTTAATTAGCGCTAATTACAGTATGCCGCGGCAGACTTGCGGAGCACAGAATCGGGGGGCTCCGGCGCACAAAATCGGGGGGCTCCGGAGCAGAAAATGGGAGGTATCCGGAGCAGAAAATGGGATGTATCCGGAGCAGAAAACGGGAGGTCTCCGGAGCAGAAAATGGGAGGTATCCGGAGCAGAAATGGGAGGTCTCCGCCGGAGAAATGGGAGGGCTCCGACGGACAAATGGGAAACCCACCGCTGGGAAAACGCCGCGACCCTGCCATTTCTCCGGCGGAGGGGTCCTATCCGCTGCCTGAGTATGTGCGAGAGTGGCGAACCTGTCTTCCAGGTCCGAATCGAACTTAACGAGACTTGACATGCCAACGAGGAACGGGGCCCATAACTGCTTTTAGAGAACCGCTTGGCAGATAGTGACACATCATATCTATCCACAAGTTCAGAGATTTCTCGAGTTCTTTCGTGACTTAGACCTTGAACAATTCGTTACAATACCCATGCGCGATGGTGCCATTTTAGATTGGGTACTATCAGGTACTAACTCAGTACACAATCTATCAGTAAATGCACCGTTTGGCACATCTGATCACAATACCATCGAATTTTCGTACAAATTCCGTAATCCCAAAAGTGAACTTATCCCATTTCCTATCTTCAACAAAATTGTGAAGCAATGAAAAATGACCTTCACACTCTTGATTGGGAAGAGATCTTTGATCGGTATATTAGCCCCTCTGATGTATACTACAGATTTTGCTGTGTTATGTATAGTCTACTGGCTAAATATACTCCATTGGTGTGCACAGAATTGGCTACCTACGGTACCCGCGTCACATACAGTCGCTTCTGCTCTAGAAAGAAAGACTTTTTAGAACTGCTCAATATAACCGCCCATTATACAGTAAATTCTGCTCTGACGCGACATTCCACATCAAGAAATTCCTCGCAAATCACGAAAGACACCTGGCTTCGTCTAATCACTCTAAAAATCTCTTTGCTTACATCCATTGTATACAGCATGTACAGCATCACGGCGCCTTGAAAGACATGCTAGGCAATACCTGTCTAACAAATCAGTCTAAGGCTTCAGCATTAGCTGAGTTTTTTGCTACTACGTTTTCCACAAGTACTACGGATACTAAAACATTGGGGGCATCTCTGAACCATACTTGCTCAACACCTACCTATAATCATGCCTTCTACTGTCGAAAACTTCCTCAAAACTCTAAAGCCTTCTACATTTGAACCTTTTGACGGCATTCCCCAGATTGTCTTTAAACGTTGTGCAAGAAAACTTTCGCTTCCTCTGTCACATATCTTCAATATTAGTTTCATTTGTGGTGAAATACCTTACATCTGGAAAGAAGCAACTGTCACTGCAGTTCCGAAAGTTCCCAAACCTCAATCTGTGACAGTGTTTAGACCTATAAGCATAAATCCAGTACCATGTAAAGTTCTTGAAAAAATTATGTGACAAACTTCTCTCTTGGCTGAAAAGGTTCAATCTCATACCCGCTGAACAACATGGGTTTGTCAGCGGTGCATCCACAGTAACCCAACTAATAGATTGTAGTCATGACTGGATCAAGGCATATCTCGATAAAAAGAAGTAGACGTTATATGTTTCGATTTGTCGAAAGCTTTTGATCGTATAAGTCACGGTAAATTGTTGAACAAGCTTGAGCATTATGGTATTAGAGGACCCCTGCTTGAGTGGCTAAAATCGTATCTGCACTCCAGATACATGACGGTTAGAGTGGGGAGAGATCATTCTGGACGTTTTTCTTGTATAAGCTAAGCTGTATAAGTTTTTCTCCGTAATACTTGTGGAAAACGTAGTAGCAAAAAACTCAGCTAATGCTGAAGCCTTAGACTGATTTGTTAGGCAGGTATTGCCTAGCATGTCTTTCAAGGCGCCGTGTCCATGCCGACAACGTGCTGAGCTCACCAGCACAAGCTGTACATGCTGTATACAATGGATGTAAGCAAAGAGATTTTTAGAGTGGTTAGACGAAGCCAGGTGTCTTTCGTGATTTGCGAGGAATTTCTTGATGTGGAATGTCGCGTCAGAGCAGAATTTACTGTATAATGGGCGGTTATATTGCGCAGTTCTAAAAAGTCTTTCTTTCTAGAGCAGAAGCGACTGTATGTGACGCGGGTACCGTAGGTAGCCAATTCTGTGCACACCAATGGAGTATATTTAGCCAGTAGACTATACATAACACAGCAAAATCTGTAGTATACATCAGAGGGGCTAATATACCGATCAAAGATCTCTTCCTAATCAAGAGTGTGAAGGTCATTTTTCATTGCTTCACAATTTTGTTGAAGATAGGAAATGGGATAAGTTCACTTTTGGGATTACGGAATTTGTACAAAAATTCGATGGTATTGTGATCAGATGTGCCAAACGGTGCATTTACTGATAGATTGTGTACTGAGTTAGTACCTGATAGTACCCAATCTAAAATGGCACCATCGCGCGTGGGTATTGTAGCGAATTGTTTAAGGTCTAAGTCTGACTTAGACCTTAAACAATTCGCTACAATACCCACGCGCGATGGTGCCATTTTAGATTGGGTACTATCAGGTACTAACTCAGTACACAATCTATCAGTAAATGCACCGTTTGGCACATCTGATCACAATACCATCGAATTTTTGTACAAATTCCGTAATCCCAAAAGTGAACTTATCCCATAGTCACGAAAGAACTCGAGAAATCTCTGAACTTGTGGATAGATATGATGTGCTGAGTCTCCAGAGCATCTCATAGGAAGGTTGAAATCACCAGCGATCAGGATATTCGGAGTGCAATGGGTAGAAGCTAAGAGGAGATCAATAAGCGCATCATCTGAATCAGAGGCGGAGCTGGGAGGACGGTAAATACATATGACTCGGATTTTGGAGAGAGTGCCGGGTTGGTATAAATCAACAAGCTTTATTTTACAACTGCAATTATTCTTAATTGCAATGCTCTCACATAATAGCGTTGATTTAATCAATATGCAAACTCCTCCCCTTCTTACGTTTTCTATCAGACCGAAAGACCATGTACGGCAGATCAGAAACTATTTCAGCATCATTTATTTTCGACGATAACCACGATTCCGTGATAAAAAGAATATCAGGGAGATTAGTAGTCAAAAAATGGTGTAAAAGTTGTAGCTTGTTTACCAAAGATCTAGCATTGAAAAGAATACATCGCAAGAAATCTCCTTGCCCACAACTCAGTTTCCCTGCATTGCAGAGGAAACGTGGTGCGGCCCTGTTGCGGACTGTGATGAAGGAGGATTGTTGCTAGCTAATGAACTGGCAAGCACCAGCTCACCCTTATAGACAACAAATCTCTCTTTAAAGCTCCGACTCTGATTCAGCTGCCTAGCTTGATCTCGCAATTCACGCTCCTTTTCTCTTTCCCGAGCCGTCATGTTTCGCCGGATGTAAACGCCCTTATGACAAGGGGAATCTTTGAGCAGACGGGCTCGGGAAAGAGCGGATGCCCAGTGACCTCTCGATGGCAATTCTACTTTTACCAAGCGCGGCATATTAGTCGTTTTTCTGCCCATTCGGAAGATCTTAAGTGGCCTACACTCCAAATCAAGAACATCCAACACTTCACGAACTTTCCTTTCTGTGTCCTCTTGGCGCACTGAAGCGGCAGGTTCAGTGCGCCCATCCCCCCTAAGCTCAGGGAGACCTGCGATAACAATGCTTCTTGATCGGCAATCTGTCTCGATCGCAGTCTCGCCAAACTCACCAAGCCTCACGAGTATCTCATTTGTAATCTCCCGAACCTCGGGAATATTAAGGTCTAAGAGTTTTTTAAAGAGCTGAACGATTGATTCGGTAGGCATCACTTGAGGCGCTCTGAGGCGAAAGCGAGGCAAAGATTTGCGACGCACTAGAATTGCGAAACTGCGACGCACTAGAATCCATGACATGTTGCGGCGGAGGGATAGAATCAGCTGATTTTTGAGTGTTGTCTATTTATCTTCCTTTAAACTCGACGAAAATGTTTAAAATTGTGCGAGGATATACCAACACTGCTAAACATGTTTATAGTGGCTATGAAAACATCCTTAGCAATGCAATAGTAGATCCTCAGCACAACTTTGCGACTAATCAAACGAAACTTTGAAACCTCAATTTGTTATGACGATGCTCTGCCACTTCTCCACAATACTTGAATATTAGGGTATAAGAGCCTTTATAGCACATGTGCGATAAGGTGAGAATGACTCCTCCAGGGTGAAGGGGGTCACAGTGGTCGCAGTCCCTCCAGGGTGAAAGGTGTCTCAGTTGATCGAGAATCATAAAATGCCGACGGGGGGGGGGGGGGGGGAGAGAGGAGAAGGTGATGGTGTTTTCTTACTTTCCAAATAAAAGTTTATCATATTAAATTCTCTGCCATCATTGGTTGTCTTTTTACCAAAATGTGAAAACCGATAGAATTGGAACAACCCTATATGTTTTTAAAAATACCTTAGAAGATGTGTATGCAAGAACATCTGTTTCGGGAAAGAGGTACAATTTTTAAGCGAACAGCAACGTCAGCAATGAAAAGGTTTTTACAACTATCTTGTTTTTCGCTTTCGAATATATAGCTTGTCTGGAGTCTATTGAAAAAGTGTCTGGTGATGAGTGTGGGTAGTGATTTCTGGATATTTACGAGTTTTTAGGTTAGAAAAATCCGTAACTTCTGTAGATGAGCATCTTATACGCCGTGATGGTTGGAACCGACTCGTCCTCGCTTTTAGAAAATATATACTTTGCCTGGGGTCCAATGAAAAAAGTGCCTGGGTGAAGGGTGTCCTAGTGATTGCTGAAGATTTTCAAGTTTTTAACATAAAAAAATTCATAACTTCTGTAGATGAACATCTTGTACGCCGAGGTGGTCACCATTAGAAGCACCTCGTCTTCCGCTTTCAGAAAATATATACTTTGCCTGGGGTCCGTTAGAAAAAGTGCCGGGTGAAGGGGGGGTGAGACTTTTATAATGGGATTACAGGCTTTTTTACCATTGTAAAAAGACGTCTACTTGAGCACTCCCATTATAAAAGTCTCACCCGCCCTTCACCCGGCACTTTTTCTAGCGGACCCCTGGCAAAGTATATATTTTCTGAAAGCGGAGGACGAAGCGCTTCTAATGGTGACCATCGCATGCGCACTCAAACGTCCATAACTTCCCCAGATAGTCGTTTGGCAGATAGTTAAATATCTGAGGTCAGCGTCTCAAGGCGAATCCGATTGATTTATAGCTTGTTCGGTACGGCTGAGTTAAGTTCTGACCATTTCCTGATGAGGTCTTCTATGTTTCGTGTGATCCCATGGAGAATTCTCAGGAGATCACCTCCCATTTGCAAAACCATTTATCTTCCTAGAAACTCGACGAAAATGTGTAAAATTGTGCGAGGATATACCAACACTGCTAAACATGTTTATAGTGGCTATGAAAACATCCTTAGCAATGCAATAGTAGATCCTCAGCACAACTTTGCGACTAATCAAACGAAACTGTGAAAACCTCAATTTGTTATGACGATGCTCTGCCACTTCTCCACAATACCTGGATATTAGGGTATAAGAGCCTTTATAGCATAGATAGAAGAAGAAGAGTGTAGGTATCTAGAGTAGCTTTTGGCCCTTTCAAAATCCTCCTTTTTCTAGAGCTTGCATCGCCTGGATAATGCATAAGTGGTCATTGACAAATTATCGTACGCTCTTCCGGGAAAAAGTTGCTTGGCGTTGGTACTGAAGGAAGGATGATTTCGCGGCGTCGGACGAAACCCTTATTTGATACCATTTTCAGTCTCAGCTTTGATGTAAATGTAGAAAACATTAGTAATGTTCCCTCTGCTCGATTTTCAGTTTTCTATAATACAAGGGCGAGTTTTCGAGAAATATCAAATTTAGAGCAAAAAAACAAAAGTCGCGACAGTTGTATTTTTTGCTTATTTTTGTTTTTGACATCTTAGCCGTAAAGTCCACAAGCTGTACACGTAAGTGTTTAGCATGGAAACTACATGCCTAAATTTGGAAATCTCTAAAAAGTTATGAACAAACATGCGATTGTTTCCATCGATTGATCCCACTTCATTTTGTGAAAACGCAAAAATGTGATGTTTTATTGGACCGTAAACTTTTGCCGATATCTTACTTTGAAAATCTTCAAATTAATCGCACAAAGCATTTGATGGTAAGGGAGCCTCCAGACCGCGCCGAAACCGCGCCGGTTGTCGCTTTTGCAGCCAGTAGCTGCTTTCGCGCCGGTTGCCGCTATTGCAGCTGAAGCGCATTGTGTCAGATTTTGTCCTTGGAGCGTCGCGAGAGCTTTTTGGCACTGAATACTAGGCTTTTCGATTTGGCCACTACTCTTTTCCAAGGTCTTCTTCTTTCCGTAAGTAATTCATTGGAGGCTCTACGATGCTGGAGTAATCGACTTATTGTCGAATATTCAATCACCTCCCGCAGAGTTGTTTTTTAGGCAAAAAAAGTGATGAACGGCGTTTTGTCTTTAATTCGTTTCTAGGTTATTCTTTTATGGTAGTTGATCAATTTCGTAGGACGAAGTTTCTTTGAATTCGTCTTTAGTTTTGGAGCTATGCTACTTCTATTTAAGACGTCGGGTTGCCGACTTTCCCTGAATGTAAGTGTGAACTTGTTGGAACTTCATGCAGCATTATTTTTCGTACTCTTTCGTTAACTTTACCATCAAAATCAGGGAAAGCCCGCAACTTGCCTCCACACAAATCTGGGAGCTAATAAATCTTTCCGGAACGCTATTTTTTGCACAGCTTATTGCTCTGCTGTGCAGGCAAAGTTCCTCGATGTCTTTTCCGATTTGAGGTTGGTTTGGAAGGCACCAAATGACTCCGCTTTCAAATAGATCGTTGGTCAGCGTAGTGAAGTACCAAAAGCAAAAATAGTACAGAGAATTTGAGTTCTGCAGCTAAATTGCTGCTACGGCACGATAGGACAGCTTCAAAAACAAAGAAAGTACTTTCGTAACTCGCTCACCCAGCATAGTAAACCAGTTTCAAAACGAGATAGACTTCGGCCTTGCCTTGCAATCTAGCAATAGCTCTGCAGAGGAATTTAGAAAGGGTTTCGCTCGACAAGAAATCGATTTTCCAGCATCGTAGACGACCAAAAAAGGAATCCAGATCAAAAGAAAAATTTCTGCAATGAATTACTACAGCAAAGAAGAGAACTTTGGAAACAAAAGAGTGATGACAAAGAAACTGAAAAGCCTAGCATCTGGCGCCAATAGGCTAGCTCCAAGGACAAAATCTGACACAATGCACTTCAGCTGCAATAGCGGCAACCCGCACGAAAGCAGCTACCGGCTGCAAAAGCGACACCCGGCGCGGTTCCGGCGCGGTCTGGAGGCTCCCTAACTCGCTGCATTTATGTTGATGAGAGTGTGGTGGACCATGAGATAAGTCCTTTCTTTAAGTTCACGCCAGCAAGTTGTCAAGCTCTTGTTTGAAAACGATTATTTATTTTACGAAAGGTTCGTTCAGCCTTAACTCACTTCTTCGCTAAACAAAATGCATTCATATTTTTTCCAAAGCCTGGGAGAGGTATTTGACTCGAATGTAAACTTTCTTAATAAGATGTATACCGATAGAATGGTCTTTGGGTGCTGATCTCAAGACAATCTTCCATCTGCTCAAGCATGATCAGGGACTGTCCATATGGCCTAAATTCGCAATACATGCTATTTGCTTCAGAGTCACATGCATCATTGTCTGAGATATATCCACTGTACATGAACAAGTCATTGGTACTAGATCTATATCAACATATGTATTGGTACTACATTACACAATGCGAGGAAAAATTTCACAAAAAGTATATTGCACATAATACAATCTACATTCGAAGAACAAACCTAGCATTTCTTGTGTATACGGAACCACCACTGAGCGCAATGAAGTCACATGTCCTTGGAGTTTCGCGTTGATTACCATTACCATCATGTTATTTTGTATCATCACATGGGTATTTTTGAATGCCACAAAAGTACCGAGTAGTTTTTCCGCTTAATCTGCGTGTGCTTGCATTGTAGGCAAAATGCGGTAAAATTTGGGCGCAAACAATTAGTCACGCCAGTAATGCCGGCATTCTGCATGCGCAAGCGGATGGCGTCACAGGCGTAGCTATTTCTTCACGCGCAAATTTTACCGCAATTCGCCTACAGTGCAAGCACGCTATATTAAAGGCAGCGTCCGGGCAAAATTTCGAAAAAAAAATTTCGCTTACCTGAGCTTATTCGTCCCGCTGATTGCGAAAATATAGCTTGCAATGCACGAAAATGTCGAAAACGGGCTATTCTAGAAGCTCTTGGTTTTGAATAGGAAAGCTTGCCGCCGAGGTCAAGACGCCGAGTCGTGGTGGGACCCTACGCCTTGACTGTGTGCGACATACGTACTCTGGCTATCGATTGAGGGGACGAGCAGGTCGCCGGGTCGTCCCATTTGCCATTTCTGTAGCGGTTTTCTCGCTTAAGAGGCAAATTAGTGCACTGCCAGTTGGGCAAGGGCTTTACCAGGACGGGAGCCCCTGTACGCTAAAATTTCAAGTCTGCTCGGACGCTGCCCTTAAGCGGAATGTACAAGGTGGGGCAAAAGTCTGGGAGCCTTCTTTGCAGTGCTGTAAATAAAGAAACTGCTAATGATTTGACTCTAAATTTGTGCCACATATTGCTGCGGTCATCCTCTACAAATCACACTTTGTCTGGCCGAAAATGCTTGCCATACGTTTTTGTGGGAGTTGGATTTATCAAACAAGTGCTCTGCAAAGCGGAAAAATCGAAATTTTTGATCTTCACAACTTATTTCGTAGCTAAAGATACAGTGGATATTCTGAAGCACTTCGATGCACACAACGTAGAGGAGACCTTGCGCTATCGGGTAGAGGTAGGAACGCCTCAATTAGGCGCCGCTTCTGTGGGCTGCTGGTCCTTTCGTCTTACTGTTGTACATCGTGTTGGGACCAGTAGTCCGCGGAGGCGGTGCCAAATTGAGGTGTTGTGTTCGTTCTTCCACCCTGCGCTATCAATTCGTAGCCGTTGCGTTTGTCAGATATCATTCCTTCGAAAATGCAAAATAAAAATTTGCGAATATCACCTGCGTGCCAATAGCCATTTTTCTTTAACACGTTTCAGACCGCGAAATCGCGCGCGGCGAAAAAGAGTGCACTTTTAGCCGCTAGCCAACAAAGGGACCTTATTTCATAGACTGTGTGCCACATCTGTAATCAGCTTGTCAGATAAGTTCCAAATCCAAAATTTTCAAGTCCCAAAATTTTTTCCCTAAACACTGCAAACAAATGTCTTCGCAGTACATTGTAGCCAAAAGATTGTTCTATCACATCGCACACTTGCCTGGTGAATTAAACAGTCATCTTAAAGGCGTGGGACGAGTTTCGTCACGACTGTCTGCGTACTACGACAGGCGGACTCGCCAAGATTTCGAAGGGCTGCTTTGAAGCCAAAAGAGGCAATCTCAAAAGTTGAAAGCAGCACTGTATTTGTAAAGGCCCGATTTGTGTGTGCACCGAATTTTTTGTTCCTAGGCACTTTCCTTCTAATTTTATCTGAAAAAGTACTAGGCTCCCAGACTTTTGTCCCACCCTGTAAGAACCTGCAAGCAGGGCCCTGCACGAGGTGGGCAAATGACAAGCTGGAAACCGTTTTGGAGTCAAAAAGCAAAGGGGAAATCGTTTTGCGGTGTCCGGGGCCGAGCCCCGGAAAAAAATTGGTAGTTCATGCTCTCTGCTTATCTTAACATGTCACGTGCAGGCGAACACTGGAGTTCGCACGCGTCAAACCGCGCCGCCGCTAATTGCCGCACGCGCGACGTCGCTCAAACAATGTTATTTGTAACAACATACATGACTAGTTCTCATTGTATGCGTAACGATATGGCACCAAATTTCGTAAGCGAACGAAGAGAGGCTGGTGGAAACAGGGTAAGAAAAATTATGAAAAACTTATGTGAATGGAAGGTGTACTAATCATTTCTTCAAAAGTTCCCCATTACTGATGGGTGAAGCTGTGAAATTCAAATGACTCATTTGCAAAGCCCAGGTGACGATATCGCACGAAACTTGGTAAGTACGTGGATACAAGCCTGAAGGATGAACTTAGGAGTTTCATTGAAAAATTATGTGACTGAAGGTTGTGGCAATCATTTTTCTGAAATTCACCCGCTTCCAAAAAAAATAGAAAAATGGCTCGTTTGCATCGCAGAGACGACGAAATCGCGAGAGATTCGCTGTGTATACGCGCAGTAGGACTAAGGGACAAAGTGTGAAGAATTATGAAAAACTTATGTGAATGAAGAGCGTGCCTATTTTCAAAATTAGGTGGGCAGTTGCCCATTGCCCACCTAATGCCCATCTGAGGTAGACAAAACTTTCGCTTCACATAATTTTTTCAAAGTTTTTACAATCTATTTTACACCTAAAACTTAATATACATTCACATTTTGGTTTCAAACCTCCTCCTCTCCTCTTTGCTAGTGTCAAAAAAGCTTTAACAGCCCATTTTCCTCAGGAAGAAAGCGCGCTCCAAATCGATCGGCGTCGCTGAGTCCTATAACCTCAATGAAGCCTCAAGTAAACTCCGTTGCGCTAATCTTCTTATATCATTGGATCACACATTGAAAATTCGGATTTTGGAGTTGCTGGAGAGTTACCGCTCTTTCAGGTGAGTTGATATTTGATCTCTATTATGCACATGCGCTATGTTTTTTCTTGTAAATCACGTTACTTTCACTACTTTATTTTTTGATGAAACAGATTTTTTCACATTCATTTGAATTTAAAACTTTGTTTGACTACTTTATTTACGTTGGCATTTTTGGGAAGTAAGCTGTTCAATAGTTTTTTGTCATACTAAGTAGTCACACTTTATAGTTGCTATTCAAATTACCATAATGTAACCATGACCATGTGCGGGTTCTTCTTGCTGTTTAGTTCAAGATAACGACCTTTTCAGGAGGACGATTCTGCTAACTTGTCCAAGGTCTCCAAAATTTTAAGCGCCAAAGCTAGTCTCTGAAAACGTGGAGAGTTATAGTTATGTTATATTGAGTTCTCACTATAACCCTCAAGTGGTATTATTATAGTGGATGCGCTTTCTTATGGTCGTGCTGTGTAAATTGTATAATATAATCTCAGGTCTCTACCCTTTTGAGGGAGCGCTGGGTAAATTTGTGGAAAGTTTTCGTAAAGGTCTGATATCTCTGTTCCAGGTGATTATGCGGCTATTCGATAATATTGCACATGCTGAATTGATCATGCCAGCAAATGTGGAATTGCATCCGGAATTGGTGGTGTAAGTGTTCCTGTTTTGAGCGCTTATGTGATTTCCGCTTTTTTGCTTGATCTCTTGTAATTAAGTAGTTAATAAACTCGTGACTTTCGATATGCGAGCTTTCTTGCAGTTCTTCCTTGCAGCTCAGCGGCGGCGTAGCACGAGGAACCAAAGGCCCTGCCGCCATATCCGCAGGAGGCAATTAAGAACGCAAGCACTGTGGGGAGGATTTGGCAAGGATCCAAAACAACTTAGCAAAGAAACTTGAAGGAGACCATATGAAAACGTATTTCATAACTCTGTGTGGGAAAAAGCACGAGAAATACGAGTAAAAGTTTTGAAATCCATTTTTCATGGCTTCTCTTAATGAAATAACTGTCATTCGAAAAACTCGCCTTAAAGAATTTTCACGATTAAAGATGGAAAATGGAGGGGAAGGTAAACTTAGAGTCAGCAGTCCAAGATGAAACCTCGAATTGATAAATTAAATGATTGCAAAATTGTGTTTGAACCAAATTGGAAATTTTTTTGAAATTGAGAATTGGCATCACATTGACGTAAAATTTTCTGTAAGTTGTAGATTTACCATTATGGTTTTCAGATGGTTCATGATTTGAATTCGAGTTGATTTAAATTCCGTGAACAATTTCTTAATCTTCAGTTTTCTACTACTGATTTTCAGCGTCGCGATTTGACGACTTTGGTTTCTTGACATTCAATAATTCCTAAAAATCTTGAAACTTGAGTGTAGGTACTTCGACGTAGCTAATGTTTTTCTGGGGATATTCAATTCAAAGCTTGAATGTAAATGAAAAGTGAATTCCGCTTTCATTTCTTCTATAAATGCGGCTGAAAACGCAGATTACAAAACTGCCCCATTTATTTCTCTAGCGTTTTCCCCAGTGAAGTTACGGGGTAAGTTTTCTTACGAACATTTATGGATTCCTGCCAAGTTTTCTTGGATCATGGCCAAATCTTTGGCGCAGTGCTCGCGCCTCTAATTATCTCCTGCGGACACTGCCGGCTAGGCCTTTGGTTCCTCCTGCGCGTCCTTCCAGCTCAGCTAGCAAGTGTGGATCTGTTCAAAATCCCTTGACTGTCTATCAGGCGCTTGGAGAACGATTCGGAGGTATTCCGTCAGATCGAATAGTGACGATGAATGTCCTTGACTATGTTATTTCTTCCATTCGCATGATCAGACAAAAAAGGTTGCATTAAGAAAAAGGTTGTGGATTTCCCGAGTCACTATCTAGTTTTGCATGAATTAGTTCAAAAGAAAGAAGACACTTCTTGGTTATGCTAGTAGTTGTTTCACAGATATGCCCAATCTACCCTTTGGTCAATGGAATCTGATCATTGAAGGTTTTGTTTACACATTATTAGTTTTGTTATTCTTCCTCACCCATTCTGTGAATTGCTTGCATTAACATTGTGGCAAACTAGTTTTCCTAGTTTTGCTGTGGGCTATTGACTCGCCTATAGTTTCTATATGCGTTAGTGCTGTAATGAATAGAAAATATGACAGATGCATTGATGATGCGCAACATGCCACTAAACCAAGCACAATTAAAATGTGATAGCATTACAATTCTGGACGTTGGAGGGGAGAGCAAATCAAAAAATGAAGTCACAGAAAAACTTTGTGTACAACATATCCACCGCCGTATATAGCTGAAAATTCCCTCAACATGTAGAGCTGAAAAGGAAGAAGTTTAGTTTTTTACTACAAAGACTGTATTTCTTTTATTGTGCGCATTTTTCGCAAGAACCTGAACTTTTTTGATCGAAGGCTGCTTGCTAGTCTGATTGAGGACATTTTGTAATTTCCTCTCCTTCGCTGCTAAAGGGGATTTTTTGAATATGCTTGGTGTACCGATAGGCTACACTCTGTGTTTTCTCGAGGGGCCAAATGACGACTTTCAGAGGTGTTTTTCTTTGGGAGGAAGTAGCGAAGAAAGTTTTCCATCATTTCAAAAATAGCTATTCTCAACCATTAAAAGCTTATCTAGCAGAATCATAAAGCAGAGGGCGATTCCAGAAGAATTCGTCGTGATAAGTCTAGTCGAGGCCATGATGTCAAGTTGTTTTTATAATCATGACGTGCAGTTACTTTTTGTTTCAAACTTTATTTTCCATGCATATAGAATTTTCAACATCTTATATATAAAGCTGAAAGTCTTTGTCTGTATGTATGTCTGTATGTTTGTACGTATGTACCGAATAGAAAATTCCATTTTCAACCAATCTGGAAACCTGGCACACATACACTTCAGGGCGGAGCGGGTGTCATAGGCTACTTTTCGTCATCGATCGATATCGGTTTTTATCGATTTTTATCAATTTTTTGCAGAGTTCACCTACGGGGCTGGGAGTTGGCACAGGGGGGTAAGTGAGCATGGGGATTCCGAATACAATATTAGTTTTCAGAATTATCGATTACTTTTTTCGATTTTATCGATTTTTTTGTAAAGTTTGACCTGCGGGGCTGGGAGTTTGCACGGGGGGTAATCGAGCATGCTGATTACGAATACAATATTATTTAGTTTTTGAAATCGTCCACTACTTTTATCGATTTTATCGATTTTTTTGTAAAGTTTGAGCTACGACGCTGGGAATTTGCACAGGGGTAATCGAGCATGCTGATTACGAGTACATTAATAGTTTGGCGCTATTCGGTTATCCGGGCCCCAAAATTTTTTTGTCGTAGAGCTTGCTCGGACTTCGTTTATAAGGGTTATCTTACATGCTGATTACAGATATCACACTTTCTTCGCAGAACGTCTCCCCGTGTGGTTACGACAGGTGTACGGTAGAAAGTCAAAATCATGAATTTGGCTGGAGTTCGGTCCAGAGAACTTATTCGACATGCTGATTACGAATTTCGTACTCTCTTCGCATATTGGGACTTTTTCATAGTGTTATGGTGGTTATACGATGTGGGACCGAAAACATAGATTTGCTTTAAACTTCGTCTAGGGTGGTCATTTAGCGCGCTGAACATGAATATCATGCTGATTTCGCAGGATAGCGCATTTTATTGGGTTACGGTGGGTGTACAATAGGTGGGTCGAAATTCCAGATTTGCTCAAAACCTTACCTGTGGTTCACAAGTATACTGCTTGTGAATGTGATGCTTGCTCGCTGTCACAACGCATTATTGTGAAGTTATGGTGAGTTGCAGAATTTGAATGGACATTTTTTTGCTTTCGGCCCAATTTAGATCCCTATTAACGAAACGGGGAAACGGTCTTTTTGCATGACGGTCTCCAGCGCCATTCTGATAACCTGTCACAACATGTAACGCACGCAAATCTCCCTCCCCTGTTTTTGCTTAAGCAAAAGCCGCCGAAGGGTGTATCGCGCGCGGCAGTGGTCCTATAAGGAAAGCATTACGGTCGTGGGAAACTTTTATACCACGCGAATTGCCTTTATCGTGGGGATTAAGTACGATGTTCTTGAAACCGCACTTTTAATCCCTGCCAAAATTTGAGG
>CATQJL010000112.1:60405448-60460758 GCA_958299035.1 Cylicocyclus nassatus | reverse complement strand
GGAAGAATTTGGCACTCTAGAAAGTTTGATTCTAAAAATCAAGAAGGCCCTCTTTTCGCATTTCTTATACAGTGCCCAAAACTTTGATAGAAATGCCCTAATTCACTGGTTGTTAATGATTAGATCTTGGCGCACTGTGCGCAGTGTGCCAGCCACTTCTAATAACCGGAACGGAATTCGCTTTTGCTATTTATTTTCCTGGGAAGAAAAATCAGGGATCCTAGAAGCGTCAAAATTGTAGTACCATTTAGGTCATCAACCCCGTATACTGTGGTATGTTATGCACATACATTTTGAGAATGTGAAAAGTTGCTTTAGTCGAGAAGCCTTTTGACGCCTTCGGGATTCCTAATTTTTCTTCTAGCAAGGAGGTCACATTTGAAGAAAGATCTGCTACTTAAGCAGTATGACACTTAATGTTAGTCTAGTCCTTTCATCATGTTCGAATAGCCCTTTACCTAATGCCTTCGAGTATGTATTAAAAAAAACCTTGTAGATGGAAACAGTGGGACTTGGGCTCTTACCCTTCCATAAAACGCGCTAATTCTGCTTTTTTTTGTGTTGTCTGTCACGAAATTCGTGAAGCGGATTACAATAAACGCTTTGAGCTGGAACATTGGTCGTAGCACCTTACCAGCATGGGCGTAAACTATGTAAATGCACAAATTATCTGTTGGGTAGAACATTCAAACTGGGCGTCTTCCTCAGACTTTTGGCTCACCAGGTAGGTGATTGTGCTTTTGCTTTCTGCAGACCATGGTCTTTAGCTCACAAAGTGAGCAAAAGCCTGTTTTCAAACAAAATGGATGCAAAAAAGAAGTGACTGTGTGAATTGTGGATTTGTCAGTGTCATATATAAGAGGTTGATAAGAACACAGATTTGTAACTCACGATGGTCGTTGTCCCTATGTCGTCTGAAAATGGCTCCCGTAAGTAGTTCGAATGTGCGTTTATTTTTTTTTTTGGAGTGCACTCATTGAGCAACCCAACATAAGTAAAAACTGATATTCGTGAACAAATACTACTATTAGGTTGGACCGAAAGTTCGTTCGCACAAAATTCAAAAATTCATAACTTGTTAAATTCTCAACGAATTTACAAGATCTAATTTTTGTATAAGAAAGGAACTCATACTCTTTGCGTACCTGAGCTGTTCGTTAATATGTACAAACGAGTGAAATAAAGCTTAAAAATTCACTCAAAATTTGAATTTTTCGGGTAGGGCCCTAAAAAATCGGAAACTTGCAACAAAAATCGGAGCAGTCAGTATTGTAGCTTCTTTTACAAGCTCTTTCCAACATTTTGAAGTTTGCGCCGATTGAACGTCTCTATGAAAAGTTACGATCTTCGAGCAAGCAATGCAAAAGGACGAATTTGATTTATTCCGGCATTTTTCAGGAAATTCATAACTTTTCACAGAGACGCTCAATCGGCGCAAACTTTGCACTGTGTAAAGAGCTTGTGAAAGAACCTACAACACTGACTGCTCCGTTTTGGTGCAAGTTTCCGATTTTTTAGGCCTACACGAAAAATTCAAAGTTTGAGTGATTTTTGAGCTTTTATCTCATTCTTTGTACATATTAACGAACAGCTTAGGTACAGATGCAAAGAGCATGAGTTCCTCTCTTAGGCAAAATTTTGTTCTTACAAATTTGTTAAGAATTTAAAGAGCTATGAATTTTTGGAATTGGTGCGAACGAACTTTCGGTCCAAATACATGCGAAAATGCGCCACGCCGCGCTGAGATAAATAATGTCCTTGGATAAAAAATTCGTCTACTCTGACTCGAGATATGGCCCCGCTACGGCGATGTCAGCTATCGGGCGACTGTGCGTAGTGTTTTTTCCAAAAATACGAGCTTGCCGCATGTAAAGAGATACACTGAGAAGTTAACAGTGCTTCTTGAGGAATGTGAAAGTTGCTTAACGAGGTAGGTTCATCTTCGAGAACTTAGGGTCCACTCAATTGAAGAACCATCTTATATACAAGGTATCCGTAAAGTATGTATACACTGTTTGATTGTTAATATCTTTCTTCCCAACAAGTCTTTGCTTTACTTCAGGTGCCGTTTTGTAGAGCTGGCTTCAACTTAGATTTACAGTATGGAGCGAAGCGCTCTTCCTTACTGTAGGACTGCGGTAGAAACTAAAAACCCATGGTGTCAATGTGGAAAAAGCTGGCGTTTCAAAATTTTTCAAAAAAATGTAAAAACTTGTGTCATAGGGTTTTTATGGACGCTGAGTTTCATACTCAACTATTCACGAGATTACGAAGCCTTCTAAACGGTTTAATCGCACTTTTTAGGAACATTGAAAAAATGGCCGCTACCTCTTACCTGGCATAACTCTTCAATGAAACATCATATCAAGTTGGGAACTTCACAATTAGAATCAGCAACTCTAATTAGCCTAGTGTAAAAGCTTTCAGGCTGTTTTGTTTCCTTTCTGAGGCAAAATATGGCCTTTCATGGCTCAAAACCCTTGAAGTTTCTACCGTAATCCTACAGTAATGAAGAGAGATAGGTGATTCGTTCTACACTGCAAATCTAAGTTGAAGCCAGCCTTACAATATGGTACCTGAAGCAAGGCAAAAACTTGTTGCGAAGAAAGATATTAACAATCAAACGGTGTATACATACTTTAGGGACACCCTGTATAAAGCTGAATGTCTGTTTGTCTGTATATATGTCTGTATATACGTATGCTCCGAATGGAAAATTCCATTTCTGAACCGATCCGGACCAAACTTGGCACACATACACTTCGGGCCCCGGCGGGTGTCATAGGCTACTTTTCGTCATCGATCGATATCAATTTTATCGATTTTTATCGATTTTTTTGCAGAGTTCACCTACGGGGCTGGGGGTTGGCACAGGGGTAATCGAGCATGCTGATTACGAGTTCGATATTAGATTGGCGCTGTTCGGCTATCCGAACCCCAAGATTTTTTGTCGTAGAGCTTGCTCAAACTTCGTGTATAAGGGTTATCTCAAGGGACGGGCATACGTCAAGCGATTTCAATCGCGACGCGATTTGACAAAATTCAAGTGTCCACAACTCATTGTAAGCACCTTATAAATGTACAGAAGATAGGACATTTCATCACTTTACGTAAGTTGTACACACTATGCATGTGCAGTTTGCTAATGTTGGATCCGAAGACTTCTGGCGAATTGCCAATTCGCGTCGCGACTGAAATCGCTAGAAGTATGCCCGGCCCTTTATATGCTAATTACAACCACACTTTCTCCGCAGAACGACTTCCCGTGTGGTTACGATAGGTGTACGGTAGGAATTCAAAATCATGAATTCGGCTGGAGTTCGGTCAATATGGCTTCGACATGCTAATTACGAATATCATCTCTCTCTCTCTCTCCCTCTCTCTCTCTGCATATTGGGACCTTTTCATAGAGTTGTGGTGGTTATATGGCATGGGGTCGAAAACATATCTGCTTTATTCGTCTAGGGTGGTCATTTAGCGCGCTAAACATGAATATCATGCTGATTTCGCAGGATAGTGCAATTTCTTTGGTTACAGTTGGTGTAGATGGGTCGAATTTCCAGATTTGCTCAAAACCTTACCTGTAACGGTTCACAAGCAGACTGCTTATGAATATGATGCTTGCTCGCTGTCATAAGGCAATAGTGAAGTTATGGTGAGTTGCAGGGTTTGAATGAACATTTTTTCGCTTTTAGGCCAATTTAGATCCCAGATATTTAAGAGATGGGGAAACGGCGGTCTCGCGCCATCCTGATAACCTGTCCCAAAGCGTAACGCACGCGGCAAATCTCTCTCCCCCTGTTCTTGCTTAGGCAAAAGCCGCCGAAGGGTGTGTCGCGCGCGGCAGTGGTCCTATAAGGAAACTGATAACCTGTCCTAACGCGTTACGCACGCCGCAAATCTCCCTCCCCCTGTTTTTGCTTAGGCAAAAGCCGCCGAAGGGTGTATCGCGCGCGTCAGTGGTCCTTTAAGGAAACTGATAACCTGTCCCAACGCGTAACGCACGCGGCAAATCTCCCTCCCCTGTTTTTGCTTAGGCAAAAGCAGCCGAAGGATATACCGCGCGCGGCAGTAGTCCTATAAGGAAACTGATAACCTGTCCCAACGTTCAACACACGCGGCAAATTTTCCTCCCACTGTTTTGCTTAGGCAAAAGCCGCCGAAGGGGTGTCTCGCGCGCGGCAGTGGTCCTATAAGGGAAAGCATTACGGTCATGGGAAACTTTTATACCATACGAATTGCCTTTATCGTGGGAATTGAGCACGATATTTTTGAAACAGCATTTTAGGTAATTTTCTGCCAAGGTTTTAGGCAGGTTCATGATTTTTACCCGCTGCCATGTACCTACCGTAACTCTGGGAAAAGGTCTCAAAACGCAGCGAGAGTGTTTTGAACGTGGTCAGAAAGTCGAATCTCTCTAGACCGAGTTTCAGCCAAAACTGAGATTTTGCCCCTCTCAGTATACCTTCCATAACTCAGTGAAATCGCCTCAAAGTGCAAGGAGTATGATATTCGTAATCAGCATGTCATAGCCCCCCTCAAAGTTTCAGGAAAATCTATGATTTTAGCTTCTTATGTGTACATAACGTAAACCCAGAAAATGGCGTTATATCGCGCGAAATGACGACGATATTTGTCATCAGCGGCTTTAATAATCCCATGTACCGACTTTGAGCAAGATCCATCATAAAACATTTTGGGGCCGGATAGCCGAATAGCGCCATCAGTTTTCAAAATTACCCTTACTTTTACCGATTTTCTTTTGCAGAGTTTGAGCTACGGGGCTGGGGATTGTTGAGGGAGGTAGGTGGGCATGTTAATTATTGCTAACACAGCGGGAATAGGGAATTGCATGTAGAAGTGGGCACAATGAAAAATTCTACAGGGATAGGTATAAGATCTTAATCAGAGCATTGACAGGGCCGGGCGGAGCCGGGTAAGCTACCTAGTGGAACCTATATGACGCTCAGATTTTTACTGCAAGTTGCAGATTTTTTATGACCCTAAACAGAAAATTCAAAATTTGAGTGACTTTCTTCTACCGCTTCTATCTAAGCAATGCATGCTTAACAGAAAGCCGTTAAGGTAACTCTATAAAGAGAATGAATTGCTCTTTCACACACAAATGAAAACACGCAAATGGTCCAAAAAACCAGAAGTTATGATTTTTGAAACTGGCGACGGAACTTTCGGGCCAACCTAATATTATCTCAAGGTAATGGCTATTGATGGAGTGTGGAAATTTTAATGATTTTAAGAATGTGCTAAGTAAGCTAAGGACTGTGCTCCCCTAAATCCTGTCAGATTATAACACTGATCACCGTTTTTTCTTCCAAATAATGTTTCCTCCTATCCGCAATCAGCATGCTCGGTAATTCCCCCTCCTCCTTTCTCTTTCTCTCCCTCCTCCTCTGGCCGAAGCTTGTAAGAGGTTAATAAAATTAAGGCAATCGGTCAGTCCAGAAAAGAATAAGAATGTCGTTATCAGGTTACACACTTGCCTTTGATCGAACTCAACGTAGACAACCATTAATTCTAGAGACGCATGTTGTGTTCGTAATTAATGTGCTCACACACCCTCCTGTGGTAATTCTAAGCTCCTCCATAGCACAATGCTTGCTAGAAATTAAGGTACTTTTTAGTTATCTGGACCTTCTTTTTTCAAGTTCTCATGACACTTACTGCCTATGATTTCTCTTTCATTGATCATGTGAGCTCTCTCTCCCGCCATGTTTTGAGATAAAAACATTTTAGGCTCAGTTTGAGGTAATCTTTCACAACCATTTCCGCTGAGGTACTAGAGCATTTGAAATGCAGAAATTGCAACGGGAATTAATGCAGCATCCATAATGTTTACTAGAACATCTCGGTCGCTGTCATTAATGATTATAATGTATCTTTCTATACAAATAGTTTCGCCATGGGAATTTAGGCCGGAAGATTTTAAGTGATGGATTGAAGTACCTGCTGCCGCTTGTTCCGTCCCTTAGATAATAGAACAATAACTGACTTCCAGTGCTCGAACATGGATGCTATTTTTAAAATTAAAGTACGTTTTTAGTATTGTTGAGTAAAAATGGGTTCATTATTGATTAAAAACAGATAAAACTCGCATCAGTAAATGATTAAACAAAATTCTTGTAGAAGCTGTTGAATACGTAGCATGTCATTTTCTTACACGTGGCAGGAGGTTCGATATCTAGTGGCGACATTATGGCAGCACGATGGGTCAGAACCAGATCAACGTATCGTCCCCTCCACAGATCGTGCTACCCTTGGTCTGCGTCTCAAACCTGCCACGTGTGGCTAACATGTTGGCAGCGTGGCAATAACATGTTTGCAACATGCCACAACATGTTGGCAGAACATTTTGGCCACGCCAACATGGCTGCATGTTGCCAACGTGTTGCTGCCAACGTTGCCGATGTGTTAGTCACACGTGGCACGTCCGCGACGCACCAAAGGTAGTACGATCTGTGGAGGGGACGATAGGTGGCATGCCACACCGGGACATATTGAGGGGTCAGGGATGAAGAGGGTCTTAATCTAGGTGAATTGCTGTTAGTGATAACATGATATTCGTTAACAATGTCAAATGGGCAAAACTCAAATACTAGCACATTGATGTTTTGGCATCCTACCATCTCAAACACACCAAAATAAAAGGGCTCTAAAAGCATAAGGGCATCGCCTAAACACCTAGCATGTCAAACAACCCATACAATCAAGTTCCAGAAAATTCTGAGTGTCCACTGAGAGTCATGGAATATATTAAGCTAAATCAACTACTTCTTTTTGCACTCAATATAGAAAACTACTACTTTTTTGCTCAAATCAGGAATCCTACTTCACACCTTCAAACTATGATTATGAGGAAGCCAAAATCTCGTTTGCACCCATTTTTCGTCCTCAGTGTCTCAGACTAGAGAAACCAATCAGACTCAAATCACTTTTGTGAAAGTTATGAGGTTTGACTATCGAATGTTCTCGCCGCCTTTCCTCGCGATTCACGTGTATATCCTCTACTTATATACGCGATAGACCATAAAGAAATACCAATGCGCTCAAGAATCTACCGATGAGCCTACTGATAAGCATAAACATAACATAAGCTGTGAGAAACTGCCGATCGGAAGCGCAAGGCATGCGTTCTTTGTGCGCGGCGCAGTGGATACGAACGAGAAGAGTTCGTATAACGTGATAGCGCAGACTTACCACGTTACCGTATCTCAATATTTTCGCAGTATTTTTCATTGCACAATTAAGGAAAAACGACTAGATCTTCCCCTAGGAGAAGTGATTTTGAACGAAAATCCTGCAGTGTATGGACCAATTTTTGACAGCAACAGCGATATATAAGCACAGATATTTGAATGGTTTGATACTAAGGCGCGCACAACCCCTAAAAAGAGGCAGCCACGACTTCTTCTGTGGTTGTGCCACGTCCCATTAACTTAGCTTCAAAAATTTTTTCAAACGAAGAAGATCATTTATAGCTCGATAGCTAAAATCTCGCAGTCTTTACGTGATTAGAGCTAAATTCGTCCTTTTCGTTTGCGTAAAAGTTGCTAAGCACAACCACTGTAATAAAAAATGGGACAAATGAAATTTTGGCTGGCTCCCAATTCCATGGTTTGACGGCTATTTGAAGCAGGATTTTTTATGGCCAAAAAGGGGTAGTGCTTTGTATGAGTAAAAAGAGGAGCTAATACACTTTTGAGAGATAGCTGGCCATGTTTGAAAATTACCACTTTACTTGGGTGGTCTTCTCAAAATTTGCTAAAACCTGGCCCAGAGATTATTTGGCAAGATAATCACGAATACGTAATTAATTATTTTTGCTAGAGCCTTTATGTTATGCCTACGGTAGGCAAATGATAATGAGGGAGGGGGGTGGTATTGAGAACTTGGAGGTGGGAGGGGTCGTCTCCAGCGGTTATGTGCCACACTTCTCGCTCGATCTTGGTTAGAACCCTTGGGTGTTGATGTTCCTTTAGAAAAAAAAGCGATAGAGGAGGAAATGAATAAAGTGAGAAGGGGGAGAGGGGGGGGAGTCGTGTGCCATCTTTTCGAGTCGAAGGGATTCGTATCTGATGGTGTACCGCAACTCTTCTTCGACCGTAATAGAAAACCTCACCGGTCACTTAATATGAATCATTCACCGGCACATTACACAAGCTCTATCATTGTCATGGCGTTCATATAAGCATACAGGCGCTGAAGCTTTAGAAGGTCATGATTAGCTTCAGATTAATGCATCGCGCAATATAGTTCATTTGATATCAATCTTCAAGCTTTGAGTTCCAGTAGATACCGCCTTTCAATTGGGCTTTGTCTTGGTGACTTCCACGAATTGAATATTTTCTCAATGCATTCGAAATGTTTTGGACTACTCCACGATGTATTCAAATTATTTCAAGATGTAAAGTAATGCTACGGCAATATCCGCAACCGCAAAACAACTAGTTTCGGATTCTTCAAAAACCATAGTTCCTAACATGACCTCTTGCCATCGCTTAGTGTAATGGATAACTCCCACACTTTTGACGCGTACTCGAAAAAGTCTAGTATTCTATACCGAGCGATTGCAAAGTTGACGCCATCCTTTTTCGCCTGTAAGCCTGTTTGTCGAAAACTGACGAACTTTCGCAAAGATTCACGCAGTTTGAAAGTTATTATTCGTTTCTATTAACTGTTGTTTGTTTCTATCAATTTACATGCTTCATTGCACAGCAGTAGCACTTTGGAACGTCGCTTCATATCCTGTGTCGAAAGAAAGGGTTAACTGAAGTTCCATAAAAGGTTAGGGGCACAAATTGTGCGCTTCATGTGAAAAAGTACTTTAAAATTACAACGCGAATGCACCAGTATTTAAAACCTCAATGCATCGTGGCTTCAACATGAAACATTTTTATGTAATTCTTGCTGTGAGTCTCAATTTCTACTTCTTTCGAGTTTGAATCATAGAATTAAGGTTTTTCCTCTTCTCGGTTTGTCCACAGAGACTGGCAAAAAAAGAAAAGGTCGTAGTGAAGATAACAAAAACTTCAATGAGTTATTCAAATCGACAATGCGGTATATCTTTATCCTCAATGATGCGAATGTGAATGTGGGGACAGAGTTGGTTAGTCATAAAGTTTTACAAGATTGCACACTTAGGCCCGTATGCACTACATCCCCGCGGGGAGGGGAGGGGATCTGAGAGGGAAGCGTCATATCTCGCTAATCTACATATCTTTCTCCTTCTTTCTCTATCTTGCTTATGAAGTTCTCATACACTGATACTCGCGCATAAGCGTCATACAAGATTACATATTCACTATTTTGCCTGATCCCCTGAGGATCCCCAGGGGATCACCTCACATTTTCAAAGTCATTTATCTTTCTGAAAACTCAATGAAAACGCTGCAAAATTGTACTGAAGATATACTACGATACTGCTGAGCATGTTTTCGACAGAAGAAATGGAATCTGGAGATTTTGATTTTTTCGATAATCCCTGGCTCGCGAGGTTCATCGATGATTTCAATATCTTGAGATTTCGCTCATTTCCACCATACACATGTTTAGCAGTGCTGTAATATATCCTCAGTGCAATTTCAGAGCATTTTCATTGAGTTTTCAGGGAGATAAATGACTTTGAAACTGTGAGGAGATCCCCTAGGGATTCCCAGGGAATCAGACAAAATAGTGAATATCTAATCTTGTATGGCACTAACCGGGCATCCGTTAAGCGCAGGTATCAGTGTATGAGAAACTTCATAAGCAAGATAGAGAAATAAGGAGAAAGATTTGCAAACTAGCGAAATATGACGGTTCCCCTCTCAAATCCCCTCCCCTCCCCGCGGGAATGTATATGCATACGGGCCTTAGTAGTGATTATGTCATTGTAGGGAAGTGGCCGGTTCCAAAATGCGCGCAGGCTAGGTGGTTATGCGTTTTACGAAGCAGCGTTTTGTATCTGTTAAATGACTTTTGATCCAAAAGAAAACGAAATCCCTCGATCGCGCACTCAACGTCAAATGACATGAACTGTAATACGAAGCGACAACATGGCGCATGTCAGGTATCCTGTCAAGTACCTACGCAGAGCCCTGCATGCATTGGTTTTGAGAATTTTGAAAACGTATTCTCCCCCTCCCTGACTTCGCAAATTTTGACGAAGTCCCCACCGTGATTACAACGGCAAGAAGCAACAGCAACCACAAAAACAATTGTTGCCAGTTTAAAGGATGCCTTGGCAGGCTTGTGATTGAAGCGCCATATCCACATATCGATGCGTTTATCTATACTATTTTTGGCTCAAAAAAGTGAGAGACAGTAATTTAATTCGCTCTCTTCACTATATGATGACTATTTGAGCGTTCCAGATCTTTTTGTACATAATGTAAATTGGAGTAACATTGTTATATCCATAGCCCAAATCCGGTGTCATGCGCTGTGCGCTGTTAAGAAGCCAATTACTTTTTGAGCATCATTTTGAATTTGGCTAGCTTGATAAGAAAGAACACGTTAGAGCATGTCACTCATGTACCAATTTGATGGTTAGCATATCTGGAGGTCACTTCTATGCAGGGTGAGCATGGGTCAGGCGCACCCGTTCTCGGGGGGTCGCGTCGGAGTGAAAATGAGAGGGAGGGTTGTAATCAAAGACAAATTTGTACAAATTTTGAGGAAGTATCACGTCTGAGTAAGGTAAAGAAGAAATGCGCTAGACAATAGATATCACAACTCCATCAGAACTAAAGGAATGACTTTGTGAACAACATGCTGATTAATTCCACTACTGAAGTAGTCTCGGTCAAACTTCAATTTTCCATCTCTTTTCTTACACACATCGTGAGGTCACCAAAGAAGCTCATTGTGTGAATTGGGTATTAAACTCGTAATCAGCATGTCAAATTATCTTTACAAACCCTACAAACCAGTACCTAATATATTGTTTAGTGTTTCTTAACGTCTAAAACATGATTTTCAAACATGACCGACTTGGTTTCATGAAAGAAGTAGCTTTTTTATATCTGTGACAAAGTACCCTAATTTCCGGGGCATAAGGCGCATCTTGTATAAGGCGCACCCGCCGAAGCGAACAATAGCGCATTTCAAATGATTGCTCTCTAAATCTAGAAAGCTGAAAACTTAGTGTGCTGTGGTTATACTTCATTGCCCATAAATTATGCCTTCAGGTACTCTTTTCACTCTTCTCATAGATTCTTTACTCTTCTCAAAATGTATGTATACGTTAAAATCGTTTCTACAGGTGAGAAGGTGCTCTCAATGGTGTTTATGGTGTTTAGATGATTCTTTTTTGTTTCCAATGTTACTTGTGCTTTTCTTTCATTTCCAGTAGTGCTCCTGGTACTGAAACTGTGCTTTCCTTTACAACAATACTACTGGTATTTTTAAGGTGCTGTTTTTGTTTTATTCTTGTCATTTTTGAAAAATAAAAGAGGAGAGATTTGTTCTCAAAACAAATTACTACTGAGAGGAAAATACCAAAGAACGGGAGCAAAAAGCCACTGCTGGGTGAAGGAGGTTGCTGCGGCGCCGAGCATTGCGAGCGTCATCACACATCAGTCCGCACGCGGCGAAAGCTACTGCGAATTATACTGTCTATCAGTTTAAGCTAGATTAGACTCTTTATGGCTCTCAGATAATAGATTAAAAAGTGCTGCCAAAATTACAATCAACGCATTCTTCACCTTCAGCGCTTCAACTCCGCAGATCACCACTAAGACGGAACAATTGAGGTAAGCTAAAACACCTACTGTAGGATCTCCAAGATTTGTGCTAGCAGTTCACATAAAACTGTGCGAAAAAGCATGTTCGGACAAAACATTACTGGGATCAGCCACAACCACTCAAAAGCCGGTTGCCTGAGGTTCTGTAGCCCTGTGCCTGATCCCTTAACTTTTCTTTGAATTTCGAAATTGCTCTATTCCTGATATATGTACTGAGCTCATAACCTCTTCTTCTAAGCAAGAATTTGCAGCCAACCACCCCGCTCCTGGGGCAATGGCTCTTTCAATTGGCCCACTCAGATCCAATTCCGCCGTTAAACGTGCTGTAAAAATGCGCTCACAGAAAATCGGGCGTACAGACTTCAAAAATACAATAACGCTTTGGATCAGAACTTGTACTTCAGAATGGCACACTCTGAAGCCGCATGCATTAACATCCCGGGGAGGGGTTGCAGCTCAAAAGAAAACTTCACAACCGAAAGGTCCAAATATCTGAATCTCACGTTGTCTACTTATCCGTAAGTATTCCTACTTTCCTTCATATAAACATACTAATAGGAGAGAGAAGCTGTGCAAACCACATTTTCCATCTTCCTGTATGATCCCGTGATGATCCGCGGAGGCCCACAGTCTTTTCTCTAAAGTTATTTTTCCTTCTTCGAAGTCAACAAAAGTTCTAAAGTTATACTGAATATTTAGCTCAACAGGTGCTAAGCATGTTGCTGATAAGAACAAACGAGTTCTTAGAAAATCGATTATTCGACTTCAACTTTCGACTTATGGATCGCAAATTTCATGACTCCAATGCATCATTTGTTCTTATCAGCGACATGCTTAGCACTGGCTAGAATGCGGATAGCTTTTGCTCCTGTTCATTATGTTTATAGTGAAGAAGAGTACGAAGTACTTGCGGATAAATAAAGTGCGAGATCCAGATGTTTGGAGATGCAGGGTATACAGCTTTCTTTTAAGCTGCGATCCTTTCTTCAGCGGTAGTGCATGCGAGCCAGAGGTTCTAGAGGTGAAGAGGAGGAGGAGGTCGTTTGGGGCCTCTAAGGGAGGGAGGGGGAATTGTTTTCGAAAGACTGGTGCCTGATCAGGCGCAGCAAATAAAATGCTCTTTCTCACAGTCATTATTTTGAAAGTTCTTACAAGGTCGAAAGGGAAATGCATTGCAAGGAAGTAAGAAAATTTCGGGGATGTTTTTTGAAATGGTGAACAAAGTGTAGGAGCGATATCTTTGCACTTATTCTGATGATGTTGAGATCTTTTCCGCATGGTCAAGGAAAGAAAGAGAGATGATAATGCCAAAAAAAGAACACCAATCTTAGCTCACACTGAACGATCTCAACTACATGCCATTGCTCTAAGAAGTTATAGTTGATTCGTTGACCACACGGACTGGACATCGCTGCGGAGCACGCTCCGCGAGTAGAAACTGCTCCAGTACAAATTCGCTATTGTACAAGTCGTGCTCTTGCGAGGGGGGGGGGGGGCTTTTCATACGATCTTGGCTTCGCACTTAGCCTTCGCACCTACCTCACACCTACATCGCACCTCTCCATCCACGTAATGAGTAAGATTCTCCACTACGCCTAGGTGAGGGGAGGGGGAAGGGGGACTTTTCATACGAACGCTCTCCGATCACTTTGACCTTCTAGCGTATGCTAGGGTGCTGGTAATACGTCCAGTTGTCGATTACAATGGACTAAAATGAAACGTTTATTATCAAAAATGCTTAAACTAAAGAATATCTTGATTTTATCTGTTGTATAAAGCTTATCGGTTTGAAATAGCGTATCACAGTATAGATCGTCAGGCCACAGCGAATTCATTTTCGCAAAACTGGCACAATTGTGTTAATGAATAGTTCGTTTTATCGAGTCGTATGCCCTCCGATGGGTGTAGATATGTCAAGAGGCGCGATTCCTGTTGCCAGATGGGCAGCATATAGCACATATTTAGTGTTTTATGAAGTTCTAGAATTGCTTAGAATTTCGAATAAAATATATTAGGGAATTTCGGAATTGTTCAATCTCGTCACCTTACACATAAAAATGCAGTTAACAGCAATTTTGTAAATATTTCTGCCAGTTTTCTAGCAAAAGTCGTCATACTTATTAAGTGACTAGCTGGCATACCCGGCTCCGCCGTATGTTTCGAATAGAAAATTCCATTTCTCAACCGATCCGAACCAAACTTGGCACACATACACTTCGGGCCCCGGCGGGTGTCACAGTCCACTTTTCGTTATCGATCGATGTCGATTTTATCGATTTTTTGCAAAATTTGAGCTAGGGGGCTGGAATTTGGCAGAGGGGTGTAATCGAGCATGCTGATCACCCCCACGGGGTGATCAGCATGCTCGATTACCCCCCTGTGCCAACTCCCAGTCCCGTAGCTCAAATTTTGCAAAAAATCGATAAAATCGATATCGATCGATACGAAAATTAGCCTATGACACCCGCCGGGGCCCGAAGTGTATGTGTGCCAAGTTTGGTCCGGATCGGTTCAGAAATGGAATTTTCTATTCGGAACATACGTACAGACAGACAGACAGACAGACAGACAGACAGACAGACAGACAGACAGACAGACAGACAGACAGACAGACAGACAGACAGACAGACAGACAGACAGACAGACAGACAGACAGACAGACAGACAGACAGACAGACAGACAGACAGACAGACAGACAGACAGACAGACAGACAGACAGACAGACAGACAGACAGACAGACAGACAGACAGACAGACAGACAGACAGACAGACAGACAGACAGACAGACAGACAGACAGACAGACAGACAGACAGACAGACAGACAGACAGACAGACAGACAGACAGACAGACAGACAGACAGACAGACAGACAGACAGACAGACAGACAGACAGACAGACAGACAGACAGACAGACAGACATACATACATACAAACAGACATTCAGCTTTATATATAAGATTACTTCAAACAGCTAGTAAGCCAATGAGCTTTGTACGGCACTTTTTGAATTTTCCCATAGCATGAAACTGGAGTTTCAAGTTGATGACACCCAGAAAAATCGCGCCTCTTGACCGTTTTCCCCCTCCAATATCCCCTATGGGAAGAGTAACACTTCCAGGTCATGCTGAAAGGTCGGAGAGGCATGTGACAATACTCAAATCAGTTCAAAAGTTTGCAAAAGAGACCGAATCGACTTGAATACTAAAAAATTCGTAAGTGGAACGATCATAGTGTTTTTTTTTCACAGCAAAACACTTTTTGAATCCATACAGTATTCAAGTTTTCCAAATTCATCCAAATTCGCAGTACTGCAAAAGCTAATCTAGATGTTTTTTTAGAATGGAGCCAGCAGGCCCAAATTTGGCATGGTGCCAGTTTTACTGGATCTTTGCCAAAAGATGTTGTGAGGGCATTCGTATGAAAAGTCCCCCTCACCCCCCCCCCTCCCTTGTACAGTATACTAGACACGGAGGTGCGAGACTTGACACTTAGCCGTAGGTGTTCACACCTCGCACCTCGGATTTGCTCATCGTATGAAAAGTCACTCACCCGCTCTTGCGATTCAGCCGCGCCGCGCGTGGACCGCAAGGTTTGAGCAGTCCGTGTGGTCAACGAATCGACGATACTTAATAATCAGACACAATTTTCGATTTTGACGTTGAGCGCGAAGGGAGGAAAAATGAACGCTTGGAAAATGTCCCGAAAGACCGTTCAGAAGATACGAAGAACTGGCCGCGCAGATACGAAAGAACTGGCCGCTTTGAGTCAAAAGCCTACCCTCTTCAGCAGCATTTCAGAAGAGAAATGGAAAACAATGATAAGTAGCAGCTTCATTACTCGAAACTGTGCCAGTGTTGTTTTGCCAGCACGAGTTTTGGGCAAAGCTTAACCATGCTTATCATTGTGATCAAGACCACGAAGTCAAGTGTGCAATAGCATACGAGGAAGATACCTCTGCACAGAAAGCTCTTGAAGCATCCTGATTCATGCGCAAAGAACGCTCAACAACCGAAGCAAGTGTTTAGCCGTTACAATGGCCTTTTTCCCCTTTCACTATGCACACTACGTTAGGTTAGTGCGATAATTTTATCCACATTATGCAACTAAATATAATTGTCATCAAGGACACAATCGCACCACAACATCAAGTGCACCGGCGTTTTAGCACAGGTTGTTCGCATTTCTCATCTTGCGAACTCCAAGTGGATAGAGAAACTAGCAGAGGCTTGATGAAGCAGGGGCAGAAATACGATCACTAACCCCGCGCCACTTTAGGCCCCTGAAGACGACGCGTAGTCGAAACGTTGGGCCACTGATGATAATAGAGCTTCGCTCGATCCTCGTGCTGACAAGACACGATCTTTTATGCTGAGTTTTCAACAAAAGAGGACAAAAAGAGCTTTATTACTGTTATGGCGTGCACCCAATTTCAACTTTGCAGAAATGCTCTCCTTTTCTTGAAGAAAAGGCGCAGGAATATATATTCAGGAATTGGGCGAAAATCAAACGTGAAAATATCGGAGAGCGCTTATACCTCTTCCATGTATCTGATGCGTAAGCTCAAAAAGTCCTTAACTTCAAAACAGTGCTCTCTGATGCTTTTGCAGAGATATCGGCAACGGCGATCTTGTCAAGGAGCTTATGAATAAATGGATGTACATTTTGTCAAACGTAGGTCGTTTTTTATTATATTTTGAATTGCACAACAAGCGCCAGTTCTTGAATTTTTTGCCTTGCGTGATCTTCTAACGCAACACATTATCGAAATGTGCTCAACAAAAAATCTCCACAACTTCGAAAAAATTTTGTGCCTTAAACAAATTGTAAGTTTAGCCTCTCTTGCTCAATTACATCAAACGTTTACAATCATGTTTTACACTCATGTCCCAGATGAGTGGCCACGAGTGGCGTAGTGGTACGAGGCGCCGCTATGACCAGATCGGACGGTTCGATCCCCGCCAGGGCCCGGTACGCGTTGGTTTGGAGGTTTTTAGGAAACGAAGTCCCCCATGACTTCGCGAAAATTTACGAAGTCCCTCTCGACGTGAAGATCAGTAGGGAAACCCTTATTCAACCAAAATAGCAACAAAAAAGCGAAAAAAGCGCATTTTGGGGTATGTAATATAACAAAAAAGAAAAAAGAAAACATTTCGAGTCGATTAAAGGCTCTGCCATTGGGTATATTACCATTTTGATGCTGGGAATGTCAAAATCTCTTAGGCAAATTAAACCTGTAGCCTCAACAATCCTGCGATGCATTTTTCGCCACATATTTCAAGGACACCGCAAGTGATTGGAGCGCGATATCTATAAACGCATAGAATTACACTACTTTTTACTCAAAAAAAGGGGAGAGGCAACGGTTTGAACCGCTCTCTTCACTATATGATAGATTTTTGACCGTTCTAATCGTCCACATCAAAAAGGTCCAAAACTTATGTGAACTCTCCGATATTTATGCTCCGAACCAACCCAGTTGGTTTGGTAGTTGGTCTAAAAACCAATTCGAGAACGGATATTAGGACACATAAGTTTTGGGAACTTTTTACATAACATAGTTTGGGATAATATTGTATACACATAGCCCAAATTCGGAGCCATGTGATTGTTTGTGCGCGTTAAACAAGCCATTTGTTTGTTTGAGTCGTGCATTTGAAATTCGCACGCTTGCGAAAGAACACGTCAACTCGTGAAACCTGACATGTTCGTCGTGTTTTTTGGCGCTTCCTCCAGGGCCTCATAAAAACGACGTCCCCGTTGCTTCTAACTCCAAAAACGAAGTCCAGTTTGACCCCAAACCATCGGTGCCGGGCCCTGATCCCCACCCCTGGGCCAACCAAGCCCTCTACCCTACGGGGCTGGTAAAATGGTACCAGAGTAATCTGGGAGGATAAAAGCACTGACTTGAAAACGGCTGGCCCCCGCAAGTCACTGTAATAGGCTCGCACGCATACAATTGCCTCTTCGACTATGAAGTTAGTGTGTGCGTTCGGCGCATGCCCTCGAAAGGTATTGAAGACGCCGAATCCTTTATCCTTTATCCTTTGCCGTCCCAGACAATGTGATGGCTATATGCTGCATGCGATTCTCATTCAGAGTACAGAGCTAATAGCACATTTAAAACCTGCAACACCACAGCATCAGAGGAAAGTTTCATGCGCTGGTGCTTCTAAGAGCATGACTACGCTTGCCTATCCATTTTCAAACGCTTTTCTAACCTCACACAGAGAGCAAAGAAATGGCTCTTTGTATAAGCCAAATTCTCCACTTTAAAAACTCGTTAATTTCTGGCAGCTAACCGCTCTTGGAACAACTCCTACTGAATTCAATGAGAACACTACATGACTGTGCTGAACCATGGTAATTCAACAGTAACATGATCTGCGTTGATAAAGTGGGAGATTTCTAGACCACTTTCTCACTGAGACTTATGAAACAACAATATATGTCCAAAATTATATAATTTGAACCTCTCTTTCACCAAAAACATGCTTAGCATGGTTGCATCAGATAACCAAAGCAACTATGTAGTGTTTCGTTAACTTTTTAGGAAGATATATGAATTTAGTAAAGTAAGCCAGCGGATCAACAGAATCATACAAAAAGTTAGAAAACGCGGTTTCTCATGGCGATTACTTTTGTTCAGCTTATTCAGACTCGAGCGTAGTAGGAGTGAAAATGAATAATAAGCCTCGCATGAATTAAAACTTTTGGTAAACTGCAATAAGAGTTTTTTTCAATCTACGCTCCATTCTCCAGACCTTAATACATAAAGTCCTAGCTCTCTGATGGTTTGTGTAAACTCGTACGCATCTAAATCAAGAAGGTTCGAAATCTCATTCTTTTTCCCTTCCCCACGAGAGCGGCAAATGCTAAGTTTGAAAGTTTTATGTGAAATGTATAAGGGAATCTTAATCACACTCGCACGCATAACATACCTCTAATTATGATATGTCCAACCCCCTGACGACCATGTTTTCACGAGGGACCCAGCACGATTGTTTTCAATGCCATTTTGAATACGAAAAATCTTTCGCACTAACGGGGAGTTCACTTATTCGAAGTGGCGATTCGGAAGGAGATCTAAACCGGTGGATAGAGCTAAAGCTGATCTCAGATATGCCTTCTATATCTGCAATGCGTCGTTCTGGAAAAAAGTTATGAGCTTTTCTAAAGCCAAATTTTCGTGCATTTTGACTCGCAAAATCATGATAATCGCTACACAAAAGTGTGCAAGGTTTAAGCAAACCACCTAATAAGCATTTTAGGTCTATTTCGAGTTCATCTGAACGCTTTCGAGGGTTTTTCGACCATGTTGTTCATCCAGGTCGTCATTTCATTCCTAAATCACACTTCCATTATGTATACAAAAAGCCCCATAACCTCCATTTAGAAAAACGCGTCGCGTCGGAAACTTCTAGGAAGCTACCAGTGGATAGAACGTAAAACTACGTTCTCAAATATATTTTTAGTATCTGCGACGCGTTCTTCTAGGTGGAGGTTATGGGCTTTTTTATATATATAATGGAAGTGTGATATAGGTAGGAAATGACGGCCTGTGAACAAACAATATGGTCGGAAAATACTCGAAAACGTTCGGATGAACTCGAATTAAACCTACAATGCTTACTAGGTGGTTTGCTTAAGCTTGCACACTTTTTTGTAGAGATTATCATGATTTTGCGACTCAAAATCCACGAAAATTTGGCTTCAGAAAAGCTCATAACTTTTTTCAGAACGACGCATCGCAGATGTAGAAGGTATATCTGAGATCAGCTTTTTAAGCTCCAACTACTGGTATAGATCTCCTTCCGAATTGCCACTTCGACTAAGTGAACTTCCCTTGCAAGTAACCACCAAATGGTTTGACCAAGTTAGGTACGTAGACGGACAAGGGCTGAGCGACGAACTACGAAAAATTGTGTAAAAATTGTGGTTGAAAATGCAGCTAGCTTTTGCTCTAAGTAATTCCCTTCAACATTCGTTTTATAAGGGTCCATTTCAACTCCGTGCCGTCCCTTGCGTCTTGTGCGTGCGAAAACGATCTAATAGTGTATTCTTGAATGCTAAGCAAAAATCTTAAAAGTGTCCCAAAAAGTTTTCAGAGTGCGTGGCTAGAAGCGAGGTGGCATAATTAGTTCTTTAATATAAGTGTGCCTTCATACCAAAATCATCAAATTCTTACTATTCTAAGTGCAAACGCCCACGTTTTCCATCTTTCACGCTTTGTCCTTCTTGTTGTCGCACTTCGATCTCATATTTCATAGTTGTGTCCATTCTTGTAAAATTTTGTTGCCCTAGATTGGTTATCCTATCGAAGCTCAGTTTCCCTCTCGCATTTGAATCATATTTCGCCAAAGTTTCTTCGCGGTTATTTTTAAGTATGGTTCTGTTTCAATCATATCCTTGGCCGGTCCTTACTTGAATAACTCTGTAACGTGTGAGTGTGGAACTGCACATTAGTGGCAATACGAAAAAAGAAGCGTGGAAGATGGGAAGCGTGGGGGGGGGCGCACTTAAAGTTTTTGCGCTTCTATGACAAAAGCGGCCAGCGGCGACTGCCGGCGCGGTGTGGATGCACCCTAATCTTGCAGATAATGTTTGATTCCGGTTGGTCAAAATATATTTTAGCGTTTGATCCCGGTTGATTGAAATAAATTTTTCTCCGGAAAATTCACACAACACAGGCAGGCGCATAAACGACAGATAGACAAACAAACACCCTGGTACGCACACTGACACGCACCTCATGTATAAGGGATGTTGTCCACATGACCTAAAGCGCAAGATTTTTTTATTTAATTCCTTAGGCGCATGGTGCTCGTTCGTATTGTTCAAGCACTTCAGCTTAGTTGCCTTAATCATTCGCGATTCCTAGATCGCTCATGGCAGAATCTTACGATTTGGATGCGAGCATTTGATAAGAAGAGTGATTAAGAAGTCACTGAATGTTGAGAAGGAGACTTCGGAAGGAGAGCAAGTGCTCCAAATAAGCGTAGAAGGAGAAGGAAAAAGTGCGGATGAAAAGGAAGTGCTTCTAACAGTTTGCGTTTTTCGTTAAAATAAATGTTGGTTTACGACTTGATAAATTTTCTTCGATCTTTTCATTTACCAAACTGTGCAACTCAATTGCCTTGGTGTTTTGCCTTGGCAGTAAAAAGGTGTCGTTCTGTTTTTTTTTTTGAAATCTACGCTGACAGTAACTGAACAAATGCATGATCTGTCTGAGTTTTGAACACTAATTAGATTTAGGCATTCTTCGATGTGGTTGTAAGACAAAATGAACCCATTAGAACCTAGAGCATGCACAATTACTCGAAATTGTGTATGAATCGTTGATAGAGATTGGCTCATGTGGCTCAGTACGAAAGAAACAAAACCCAATTTCATATCGAATTTTGGAATCTCCACAAATTAGAACGAGTTACTTGTACGCAAAGCTGTTGGGGACACTTTTTGACCAATAAGCATTCGAAAGCTTGAAAATTGCCGAAAATGCGCATAGTGGGTACTTGACACGCTGAACACCAATGTCATATGTTGTTAGATCGACGCCTCTTTCCTTGTTCAAGGGTGATTCACGAAAAAGGTTCTTCATACACTTTCATTGTCATTTCATGATCAGCACGCCCGAAAACCCCTCTGAGTTTCAGCCAAATCTGTAATATTTTATAGTTTCTCCTCCCATACTATACGCCTACCGTAACCCTCATCGCAACTTCAGATTCGGCACAACAGCAGCTGCGCTTACAGCTCACGTGATAACACGTAATGGCATAATCTGAGTGAAGCATGTTCAAAGAAAGGAAAGTTATTGAAAAAGCCGCAAAGCTTAGCTTCCAACTTAATACAAAATCGTTCTTCAAAAGTCAAAATTTGATGAAATTATCAAACAAGGATTGCAACACAAACATATGAGTTTTCAGAGTTTTGCGATCTAAAGCCTGATTGTTCCTAAGCATGATATGCTCATTATTTTCGAATTTGTGGCCCTAAATTCTCGTTTTTGGATTTTTTGGTACGGCATGCGCTACATTACTCAAACTGAGAGATTTCTGAAATTAGTAAGTGGAAGTTTGAAATAATCAACCCAAGTAATCTAAATTAGAATGTGAAGCACAGATTTGAGCTTATGCGATACCACCGCGCTGTACAGAATGCTAAAATAAAATTTTTCAAAAGCAGATCGGGCGTTTTTGTAAGCTCGAATAAACATGACGGCAACATCGAAAAGACCATGGATCAGATACAGTATTCTTTTTTCACCTTTTCATCATTCTACTTATTGTTTTGGCCCGTTATTTCACCAGCTTTTATAATTACCTGTGCAAACCGCAGTCTTTCTTTTGATAAAGGTCTGCAGGACATAACTTCGACTGTATGCCATACTTCCGAAGTTGCAACGTGCGTAGCTAGCAGAATTCTCGTCAGTCTAAAGTTAAGATTGCTTCAAAAAGAAAAACAAGCAAGGACAGCATTGGTTGCCCATTGACTGTTCTATTTTGTTGGAACCTTGGTCACTGTAATCACTCTACTGATTTTGAGCTCACAACCTCTAAGGCAACCAACCTGCGTTACTCTGTTAAGCCGAGGCTCGCAATTCACATTACGGGCAGTCTTAGTAAACCTTGTATAATGATTATTCTAGTCATTCTTCAGTTACAGCTACAGTTCGTGTTAATACGTGCTCCCTTTTCCGTAAGCGCAGTGAGTTTCGCGCCACGTTCGCGCGCGTATGGCTCGGGCATTCAAACTGGCCTTATCGATTGGCGGTCCGCGCGCAGGGCCCTTGCGTTGCGCATGCGTAGGTCCCATGCGAAAGGGAGTACGTAATTGACATCGACTGTAAGTAATATTAAACAGTATCGAATCTTCTTGTCATGCAACCTCATGTGCTTTGAATCTTTGCAAACGGGTGTGGTGCAGAAAGCAACAAACTTAAAATTTTGTGCCTTTCATAACTCGTGTGTGTGTGTGTGTGTGTGTGTGTGTCGTGTGTGTGTGTGTGTGTGTGTGTGTGTGTGTGTGTGTGTGCGTGTGTGTGTGTGTGTGTGCGTGTGTGTGTGTGTGTGTGTGTGTGTGTGTGTGTGTGTGTGTGTGTGTGTGTGTGTGTGTGTGTGTGTGTGTGTGTGTGTGTGTGTGTGTGTGTGTGTGTGTGTGTGTGTGTGTGTGTGTGTGTGTGTGTGTGTGTGTGTGTGTGTGTGTGTGTGTGTGTGTGTGTGTGTGTGTGTGTGTGTGTGTGTGTGTGTGTGTGTGTGTGTGTGTGTGTGTGTGTGTGTGTGTGTGTGTGTGTGTGTGTGTGTGTGTGTGTGTGTGTGTGTGTGTGTGTGTGTGTGTGTGTGTGTGTGTGTGTGTGTGTGTGTGTGTGTGTGTGTGTGTGTGTGTGTGTGTGTGTGTGTGTGTGTGTGTGTGTGTGTGTGTGTGTGTGTGTGTGTGTGTGTGTGTGTGTGTGTGTGTGTGTGTGTGTGTGTGTGTGTGTGTGTGTGTGTGTATAAAGTCATCCCTAAGATCAGTGCAAAAGAAAGCTTGTGGAGTAAGTTTATTCCAAGATAGTAGCCATTTTAACAAAACTCAAACCTTGACACACATAGTGTGTCAAGCAGTCCCACGCGGTAGGCATTGCTTACGGCAAAAATCCAAATATCGGCACTATAAGTTGCTCTTATGTCTTGGCTTGCAACTTTGCGTGAATCGTACTCACATCAATGTTTAAAGGTTGTCTTGTAGAGCTCACTTTGTTCTATCAAACAATACCCCTCCCATATTTTTGGGATTCATCTTATTGCTCCACTATGACAAACGACATTCTTTTCTTTCCAACCTAATACAGGGTGTCCCAAAAAATGTTTCGAACATTTGATCGTTAATATCTCTCTTACCAAGAAGTGTTTTGCCTTGCTTCAGGTACCGTTTTGTAGAGCTGGCTTCAACTTAGATTTGCATTATAAAACGAATCACCCATCTCTCTTCATTACTGTAGGATTACGGTAGAAACTTCAAAGAGGGTTTTGAGCCATGAAAGGCCATATTTTGCCTCAAAAAAGAAACAAAACAGCCTGAAAACTTTTACACTAGGCTAATTAGAGTTTCTGATTCTAATTGTAAAGTTCCCAACTTGATGTGATGTTTCATTGAAGAGTTATGTCAGATAAGAGGTAGCGGCCATTTTTTCAATGTTCTAAAAAAGTGCGATTAAACCGTTTAGAAGGCTTCGTAATCTCGTGAATAGTTGAGTATGAAACTCAGCGTCCATAAAAACCCTATTACACAAGTTTTACATTTTTTTGAAAAATTTTGAAACGCCAGCTTTTTCCACATTGACACCATGGGTTTCTAGTTTCTACCGTAATCCTATAGTAATGAAGAGAGATGGGTGATTCGTTCTATAATGCAAATCTAAGTTGAAGCCAGCTCTACAAAACGGTACCTGAAGCAAGGCAAAAGACTTCTTGGGAAGAGAGATATTAACGATCAAACGTTCGAAACATTTTTTTGGGACACCCTGTATAATGTGTACGAAAAATACTTATCTCAAATAGATCTTACTTCACCTGATAAACAGACTCTTCTATTTTGGAAAGAGCAAAATATGAGCATAATTCTACATGATGACTCGGGTTGACCAATAAGAGCTGAAAGTTCAGCCCACTAGTTTGCTTCAGTTTCCCTATCCCATCTTAGTCAGAGTCATTATTACATTAATAAACCATACCTTTCTACTCATGTCTCAAGCCCCACAAGCTCCTCCTTAGAAAGCGAGTACAATTCTGAAAGACTCGAAAAAAATGCCTGTAATCAATACTAAGCGGACACAATCCGTAATTTCAAAGGAATATGTTCATTTTGGTACACCACTCTCTAGAACAGTGAGTGCAGTGATCTTGGTGTATTGGTAAATCAAAATCATCTTCCACGATCACGCATAACGAAATGCTCACTTATATTAGGTCATCCGAAAGTAGTTTCGCTTTTTTCAAATTGACGCCACATCTGAAGGAACGAAGCCTTCTAAGAGATCTTGGCGGCATTCGATGCAGAAATTCATCCTCTTTCTAGCGCTTATAAAAACTTTGCAGCACAGCCAATGAGCTCTCTGAAAATTCACAGATTCTGCGACCGATGCTTTTTGCTATGGCCAACTTCAGCTATTTTTCAAAATCTTTGTATCATTCCTCTGAAAGAGCCCAAGTAGCGAACGGATAGAGCAAACCCTGTAGGATCTGAAACAATTTTCCATTCCTTTCCGTAGCTCGTCATATTTCTTTGATAGAATTTTATTTATGCTAATAATTTTTATTCTTGGTCAACTTAAACCACGTGGAACATCAAGCAGTAAGCAGCTCGGGTGTCATTCGATGCAGTTTGTTCTCCTTTTTCTAATGGGTGTTTCTCGTTTCCGTTTCGTTCAGTCTTCGGGGATAAAATCACCATAACTCATGTTTTTGAACTCGCCCAAGGCTGTACCCAAAAAACTTGAAGTTCAGTATCTCGAATCCGCAAGCACTTAGTTCAAAAACATGAGTTATGGTGATTGCTCTAATGCTCTATAAAATCAACATTAAGTCATATATCATCTTGGAAGTTTCAAATTCCGAAGATTTATTGGTGTTTGATGCGAATGTGGCTGACGTAGGCCTGCCAAAATCCGATTGTTCTGATAAAAAAATCTTTTGAAAAATTACGGAGAGCTATGAAAAAGCGAAAAAAGCTGTACTGTATCCTATGAAGATTGCTCTTTCTAATCGTTACTTGTGCTCCTTCTGAGGGTTCCTACGAAAGTTTCAAAGAATTGTGAAAATTGACCATCTCAAAAAGCATGGGTCGCAGATTTTGGCAATTTTTCGAAAGCTCATTGAGTGCGCTGCAACGATTCATTGCTGTTAGAAAGAGGATGAAATGCTGCCAATATTTTTTGGAAATCTTCGTTTCATCACATGTGGCATCCGTTTGAAAAAAGCGAAAATACTTTCGGATTGACCTAATAGTTTCACGTAATATGTTCCTCTGCTACGCAATATATCAAGAAGTCTATATAAAGCTCTATACTGCGTATATTCATGCCATCTAGAGCTAGTTATCTGAGTTCTTCCTCAAACCAGGGCTCGGCACGAGGTGGCTAGTTGAAAATGCAAAAAATGAAGTCCCCTTTGACTCCAATAAAATTACGATATCCCCCACGAGATATTCGAAGAGAAAATACATGAAAAGGAACGGAACAAAGCAACAGCAGAAAAAAACGAAAAAGAATCATCGCACACACGCGATGATATTCATATTCTCCGGAATGGCGGCATGATGTATCCATCGTGCAGCAATACGCGCCTAGAGCAGCCTTTTCGCGGTCATTCAAAATTTTCAAGGGGCTATAACTAAGCGAGGAGAAGGGGGTTTGAGGCGGTTTAGGAACCAATTTGTAGGGTTTGGGATGTAGATGAAAAGTATGTAAAGAAAGTAAAAAAATTATGTGAGGGAGGAAAAATTTATGACTTTTTCTTTCCTAAGCCACCTCAGGTGGCTATCCAGGTGGCTTGAAAGCCACCTAACTCCGAAAAAAGTTGAGCACGCCTTTAGTTCACATAATTTTTTCATAATTTTTCATACTTAGTTCTAACTCCCCATTGTCCATCTACACACCTATTTTGGTGTCATTTCATCCTCACTTCGCTGTAAACAAACCTTTTGTTTATTTGCTAGCGGCATGCCGGCAGCGTGCCGGCCGCAGGTCGAAAGACAACGTTATGCTCTTCCGCAAAAACGATATCCCCTTTGTTTTTCCCCAAAAACGATATCCAGCTTGCTTGCTAAGCCACCTGTGCCGTGCCCTGCCTCAAACAAATATTCTAATTCTGAAAGAAGTTTGAATGACTTTCCACGTGCTTTATTTTACACACTTTCCACTTACCCTAATCATCCTTATGCTCTTCCATCTTCTAGATGCAGATTAGAGCGCTCGCATCTTCGCAGCTGGCTATATTGCAAAACAGCTCAGACATTCATAGTTAACTCGAGCGCATAAAAAATTATTAGGGTGATCCAAAAGTAATGTGGCACCTTAATTTTTTAAATATGATCTCTTTCTGATTAGCTATGAACAGCCAGCAATTTGAAAGCGTTTGTATAAAGTGACCTTCGCAGGTTATCTTGACAGCACCTTGCAGCACCTCACCGACATTCCTTTAAGCGGCGCTTCAAAAAAGTCAGACAGACTTTTTATTACTACTTGAATTTTTACTTGAATATTCAAAAATTGCCCATTATTTCATGTAAGAAGGCACTTTATCCGAAAAAGTGCGGTGTTCGGCGCAAATTTTCAGACTAAAATTCATGTTTTGGCCCACAATTTTTTTTTGAAAATGAAAAAAGTCGAAGCAAATTGCATATGTTTGGATAGAGCGTAAAAAGATCTATCAGAAAGCAACAGTTAAGGTTGAGCTTGATTGATTACCTTGATGAAAGAATAAGTGATATGTCCCAAGCCTTGGGACCACCGAGCTATCGTGGATTTGGTGACAGTCCCCTCACCCATTGCTGAGCAGATATCTTTGGTAAGCTCACTTGTTCTACTGCGGCACTGCTGCTCAAACTTCGAAATTACTTGAAGTGACGAGCTTTAATTTTAAGCGCTTATAAAAATAACGCCATGTGACAGTGTCCAACTATAGACCTCGATCAGAAGGTTTCGTTATGTACTAACATCTACCAAAACTTGGACTTCCAATTCTTTTCTATTTGAGAAAACTGCATGTATTCTCTAGGTGCGCCATTACTTTTAGATTACCCTAATACAGAGTGTCCGAAAAAGCTGTGCACACCGTTTGATCGTTAATAACTCTCTTGCTTCCAAGTCTTTTGCCGAGCTTGAGGTACCATTCTGTAAAGCGAGGATAAACTTAGATTCACAGTATGGAGCGAATCACCAATCACTTTTCATTACTGTAGGATCACGGTATGAACTTTCAGCATCAGCACCTTTTGATGAGATAATTTCAAAAAATTTGCGTAGCAAGGTTTTCAGGCGTGCTGATTTCACTAAATAACTTCCCACCAGTTTTTCGAACTTTCTTGATGGCGTATTTACATTTCTGAAGAACATTGGAAAATCAGTTATTACCCTAAATCTGAAACAACTCATGAAAGAAACAGTGTACTGACATGCAATTTTCATATTCAGAATTAGCGACTTTGATTAACCCACTTCAAGAGTTTCTGGCTTGTTTGGCTTTTTTTCTGTGGCAAAATACCGCTTTCAATGGCTCAAAATCGTTCTCGAAATTCCTACCGTAATCCTGCAGTAATAAAGAGCGGCTGATAGGTCGCTCCATACTGAATCTAAGTTGGACCACGCTCTAAAGAATGGTACCTCAAGCTCGGCAAAAGACATGAAAGCAAGAGAGTTATTGACAATCAAACTGTCTTCTCATCTTTTTGGAACACCCTGTATCAGGGCCCGGCACGCGTTGGTTTGGAGGTTTTTAGGAAACGGAGTCCCCCATAACTTCGCGAAAATTTACGAAGTCTCTCTCGACGTGAAAATCAGTAGGGAAACCCGTATTCAACCAAAATAGCAACAAAAAAGCGAAAAAAGCGCATTTTGAGGTATGTAATATAACAAAAAAACAAAAAGAAAACATTTCGAGTCGATTAAAGGCTCTGCCATTGGGTATAGTACCATTTGGATGCTGGGAATGTCGAAATTCTCCTAAGCCAACCAAATCCGTAGCCTCAACAATCCTGCGATGCAATTTTCGCCACATATTTTAAAGGACACCGCAAGTGATTGGAGCGCGATATCTATCAACGCGTAGAATTATACTACTTTTGACTCAAAAAAGGGGAGAGGCAACGGTTTGATCCGCTCTCTTCACTATATGATAGATTTTTGACCGTTCTAATCGTCCAAATCAAAAAGGTCCAAAACTTATGTGAACTCTCCGATATTTATGTTCCGAACCAACCCAGTTGGTTTGGTAGTTGGTCTAGAAATCAACAAATTCGAGAAGGATATTAGGACACATAAGTTTTGCGAACTTTTTACATAACATAGTGTGGAGTAATATTGTATATACATAGCCCAAATTCGGAGCCATGTGATTGTTTGTGCGCTGTAAACACGCCATTTGTTTGTTTGAGTCTTGTATTTGAAGTTTGCACGCTTGCGAAAGAACACGTTCAACTCGTGAAACCTGACATGTTCGTCGTGTTTTTTTGGCGCTTCCTCCAGGACCTCATAAAAACGATGTCCCCGTTGCTTCTAAGTCCAAAAACGAAGTCCAGTTTGACTCCAAACCATCGCTGCCGGGCCCTGCCCTGTATGTAGCGATAGAATGACTTTAGGACTTAATCAAATCTGTCGCGGGAAATTCCGGATCCGGGCATGTTGATCGGGAGGTTATTGCTCGCAACAACTTATTCTCCCGCATTCATGCAGATCAGAAAAAATCCGAGCTTCAGCGCAATGTTGCAATGTTCGATAACGGTGCAGCTTGTGCTCACTTCTTAGTAATTTTGAAGTGCATTCCATACCATTTTCGAGTTTATATGTACCTATCAGAATTTGACACTTTTCGAACCGCGAAATTGCGCGCGGCGAAGAAGAGGGTACTTTCAGCCTTAGCAAACAAAGGGATTTTAATTCATAGATTGTGTGCTACATCTGTAATCAGCATGTCATATAAGATCTATGCCCAAAGTTCTGGGTGAATTCGAAGTGTTTGAATCTTGTCGCCTGAGGAGGACTTCTGTGCTTTCCTGAAAGATAGGAACAAGAACTCAGTTTCTAATAATATACAAAAGTATCTATGTTGTAGACGGTTCATATCAGTATTGCAGCTACGTTTTTTCTCTTTGATATCGAAGCAAAGAAGAGTCTCGACGTCGCACGCGTCGTTCCGTTGCCGCACTTCGTTGCCACTGTTGTTCGCATTGTCCTCATATCCTCTCAACAAATATCGGCGACACAGCCTTACAGAGTCATTTGAAAGGGAGGAGTTTAGCCCTTTGACTTAACAACCTTGAGCAAAAAGAAAACCTCTGCAAACATTAAAAAGACCGTTGAAAGCACGTGCTGCACCATGTGCAGCACCTGTCCGAAACGTGTTAAAGGATAAAGGATGTTTATTGATAACTTTTTACAACATTTGCACACAGTTTGAGTTAAGTGACTCTCTAAGTACTAAAAGTGTTGAGCGAAAATATATAGACCTACCAACTCTTTGGGGGACTACAATAGACTTACAAACCAATACTTCGAGAAACAACGAACCTTTCACCAATGATCAATACTTACTTTTGAACGGGCAGCCATAGATACTTCAGCAGGAAATTGAAAAGTGAGCAGATTATTGCAGCATGTGCTGTATGGCTACTGCAAAAAAGCTAGACTGCTTGATGCGCCAACATCAAAATTCTGTCAAGAAGGTTAGAATTCAGTCATACCCGCAGAGTTCAAACTTGCGAGAGAAGGGGGGGGAGGGACTGTTAGCATCCTTACGAGAGTGTCGGCACCTCCGCAACTATATCCTTATTGCACTTGATAGCCGCATCCCTTTGGAAAACATTCCTCGAGAAGAGACGATGCTTACCCTCTTGCAAAACACGCTAGCCTTGTTGACAAATCCGTACCCTCCACACCCACCGCAATCACTCGCCTCAGTCTGCAACTTGTCAACATGTAAGTGCAAACCCTTGCCATTCCTTATTATAGAACCAGTCCAAAGCGCCGCTTCGCGGCGCTTCTGACTGGCTGTGTGTGTGAAGTAGGATGTGACTGTCAAAGTTAGAGGAAATCTTTTCTTCCGCAGACTTCAACGAACCAAGAGATTATCAAAGATAAGTGTCAGGAATCTTTCCCGCGTTATGTGGTTTCATAAGTACTAACAAAAGTGCCAACAGCTTTTTTACCGGTTTCTCCCAGCTTCCCAGCTACGTATGCTCTTGTACTTTGCAAACTTGCGCTTTGCTGCCCTCCCTGAGTTTTTTGAGCCAAACTTCATCCCGCTCTCCCCCAATTCCTTTTCACCCAAAAGCTTTCCTTGTGAAACTTTCCAAACTACCATTCTTTTCCCGCATTCTCAAATCCTTCAGATCTTACTTGATCGCTTCAAGTCTTGCCTCAGAGGTGCCGTTGAGAAAATGCGAACTTACACCTTTACAGACTGTCCCCCGAATCAGGCCAAGATTGACATGATGTGCTGCGCCCCCAAGATTCCGCGTCATGTCTGCGGTTTGCTAATGGTGGTTGTGTTCGATTCGGTAATTTTTCCAGCAATGTACATTCTATTGACTGTTTTCACATGGGGCCCTCCCCTCCTCATCGACTGTCCTATGAACTACCCCAACACTTCACTCTCCATTGAATCTTGGGCTCGTATGAAAACCTGGGCGAGATAAGCGACTTCCCCGGTCATGAAAGGGCCGGGAACACTGTCGAACACCGATGCGACTCCCATCAACATTCCAACTTATAACATAAAATTTTCTAAGTTAAAGAGCATCCTTTTCTCTTCACAAATTATGCTTTGTTGGATGCTGCACAAATTCTCTCCATTTCAAGAATCTTAATGTCAAATCCCGTTAGCGTTCTATATGGGATATCCAAATTATTCAACATCTATGTTTTTCCACCCAGCTCCACGGTCCACCCAATTTCCAACTCATCTTGACAGGCTACTGACTTGAGTTCTGTAAAGAGACCTATTATTAAAGTTTAACTCCAGCTTCAGCTGTTCATCCAAGCAAATCTTCAGTGTTTATACGATTCTGGGGCTGTACAATGTTTTGACAAAATTGCGCCAAAAACTACATGTTCCTGAGTTTAGCAAGGGTTGAGTTGATGGTTAGTGAAGCCCTTTATTTCAATCTTTTTTACACTGACAGCAAACAGACGGCATGTAGCTCTAAAATTCTATCACGATCAGTGACGTTTTTCATAGTATTTCTGAAATTTTTGTTCTTTTGAGAAGAATCCGAAATTCTAAGATGCAGTCTTCTAAACCTACGATTTAGTTGCTAAGAGAACTTTTTGCATCCAGCGTAGTTTCAAGATAATTTCATAACCACGTTTCTTATCACTCAGTGGTTAACAGTTTGGAAAGTTCACACAGTCTTGAGATGTCAAGTGAATAAAATTATAGAATTTCGAAAAGCATCAGACCTTACAATGCATTGCATTTGAACTGAGGAGTCGAGTGAGGAGATTTTCTTATGGTATTCAGTAGTTTGATTTCATAGTAAACATTATCGAGAACGCCAAGTTAGCACAAAATACGATGACGCATAGGTTGCACTTACGACTGGGTCGAATCGTAACGGTAAACAGTATGGAGGCGAGCGAAAGTGCAAAAATTAAGACAAAGATCTGGGCAAACATCCTTCGCCGGTTGTTGACGTCGGATGGTCCCCCTGCGCTTTATTATAGGGTATGCGAAAGCTTAAAAAGGAATAGGCGTGGAACGGCGACACTTTCTAGCTTTTCAAACAATGTTTTACAGGTAACTTCAGCTGGTGAACTGCCTTCCGGGAAATTGTTCTCAATTTTCCCTTTTTGTGGAATCTCAAGTTGCGGACAGCTCCTTAAAGGCAGCGTACACCCAAAACAAATGCAACAGATGTTGCAACAGCAACTGCAACTGCAATTGCAGCTTACGCTGTTATGGATTCGTCCGGAGGAGGCGGAGCAAAGAAAAGGGGCGGCGTGAAAGAAAATTGAGGGGGGTTTTCTCCGCTCAGAAACAACATTGGGAGACCGGACCAACGCAGTTGGTCTTCTTCTGGGCCCAGTATATACACGGTGTAGAAAGATCTAGGAAATTCGGTAACTCAAATATTGGGTGTACGCTGCCTTTAATGATAAGTTTGACCATAGGTGAGATAGCAGGAGCGGTGTCCCCTCCAAGTGAGGGGGGTTTTGGCTATTTCCGAGCTAAAAAAATGAAGGGGGTAACTGACTCTTGAGATGAATGCTGGCGTAAGCTTACATGCCTAACGGGAGCGGGAGTGAAAAGAAGGAAAACAAATGGTACAGATGTTGTTGCAGCTGAGCCAAGATCGTTACAAACCTTCATTAGGCCAACGTTTCGGCGTCTCCGCCTTTTCCAGAGTCTGTAAGGACGATGATATTTGATTGCGTGGTATGTCCGTACGGTAGACCAGGTGATTGCATGAAGGCGGGGGTGGTCTATCTCATCACGTGTCAGTCGAGTGGTGAGGAATACGTGGGCGAAACAGAGCGACCGGTGTGCTTCCGGATCAAGGAGCACTTGGACGGACTTGCGAAGGGCAGATTATCAACACCTCTAGGCGCTCACAGCAGGCTGTGTCATGAAAACGCTACATTCGATACGGCTGTCAAAATATTATCGCACGAACCCCAAACAATAGCTCGCAAAACTCTTGAGACCTTTTGGATTGCATCGCGAAATCCAAAAATTAATAGAAAGGAAGAATGCGTTGCCGTTACAAACGAGCTAGCACCGCTCCAGACCCTTTGTGGGTTTTGACCTACTGGGTCGGGGTCGGGTCAAGGAGGGGAGTGATTTGAATATACCAATATCATAGCAGCGGCGCTTCACTGTGGGTGGTCGCCTACGCTTGATTGCAAGGCTGTAAGGTAAGCGCTAACTGTTTTGCGTCTCTCGTTTGTTTCTGGCTCTGTCGGCTATTGAATTGCACCGATGTGGTGGAGATAGAGCATTTGGAGGGATAGATTACAAATGTAAAAAAAAGCGCCGCTGCAATCCAAAAGGCCTCAAGAGTTTTGCGAGCTAGGTTCGTGCGATAATATTGTGACAGCCGTATCGAACGTAGCGTTTTCATGACACAGCCTGCTGTGAGCGCCTAGAGGTGTTGATAATCTGCCCTTCGCAAGTCCGTCCAAGTGCTCCTTGATCCGGACGCACACCGGTCGCTCTGTTTCGCCCACGTATTCCTCACCACTCGACTGACATGTGATGAGATAGACCACCCCCGCCTTCATGCAATCACTTGGTCTACCGTACGGACATACCACGCAATCAAATATCATCGTCCTTACAGGCTCTGAAGAAGGCGGAGACGCCGAAACGTTAGCCTAATAAAGGTTGTGTAACAATCTTGGCGCAGCTGCAACAACATCTACTAAAGTTGATCAGGATATGCCAAGATTCATTGACGGTCGGACTTGGGATTTAAATGGTACAGAGATGTAACATAAAGATTTTCTCAATAGTTTTTGGAAGATCATCCAACAGAGATTTTTTTGATTGGAACACTCGAAAACTTGTAACATAAAGAATCAACGTAGGTCGTCTCTTATTTCAGCTCCTCTCCTTTAATTCAGTTATAAAAAATCATATCCAGCTCTAGCATCAGCTCATTTTATGCAATCATTTTACGCTCCCTGAAAGAGAGAGGAAAGCTAGAAAAAAAGAAACGGTATGTGTTTACTGGCGAAGTCTTGCTTTGTAGCAAAGTTAGACAAATGGGCCTCTTCACTCACTCTTTGCATAAAAATCTCTTCACAAAATACAACATGTTTTTAGCTAAAACAGCTAAAACATGTACCTCTGAGTACAAGGGAGCTAGGGAAAAGAAGACGGTCTATGTCGAATCCTTATTTCGTGGGATCCTAAAGGTATATAAGCTGTTGGGTAAAAGAACTCGTGGCTTCCCAAAAATAAGGTGGAGATATTTAGTATTAACTTGCTCCATTCCGCTCTGGCTTTCTATGGGTCGCCGGAGCAAGACTTTTTTGGACTGGGAAAGCTTTGTGCACCAACAGTTTGTAGACTTTCGATAGCTAAGAACACGAAAAATCGACTTATACCATTTTTTTCCTGAAGCTTTTCTGTGAAGCGAGATACGAGCAGTTTTATCTAACTACAATATCAGCCAAATCTGAGTAATAATTTCGTCCTTTAACTTTGAAAACAAGAAGGTTTTTTTCGAAGTTTATATATTAGATTGTCCCGAAAGTTTTGTCCGTTTTTTCGACCTATCATAAAAACGCGTAGAACGAAGATAGGGAAACGCTCTAAGCACTATCCGACGCACCTTTTCCTTCTCTTTCTAACTGTCATGCTTCCATGCCGATTAATCTCTTGTTCACTGAGATAAACGCCGAAATTTCGAACCCATGGTTTTTACTGGGAGGCGTGCAAGTGGTACCCGGGCAGCCGACTGCTGCCGCAGCCAGCCGCCAGAGCTGCCGGCAGAGCAGCTGCAGATGGTACAGTAATTACGCTCGTCGTCGAAACTCTTGCCGAGAGGTTTTCTCGCACCTCGTCGCTTTGAGGCGCGAAATCAGCCCCAGGAAAGCGTGATATCCTTGAATTTATCATTCTGACAAAAAAATTCATGTTTTTGAAATTAAGCAAATAAACAAAAATGACCAGAGAAAGGTTTTTCTAGAGGAAAATGATCACAAAATCAAATCACTTCAAAAACTCAAAGGAAGCAGAAGCTAAAAAACTTTAAATTCTTGAATTTCTAGAGATTTTTTTCTCTCCTTTGCGTCGAAAAATGGACGAGAACAATGGATATAACGGTAAGAAAACTATCAAAATGATTATTTCATACAGAGCGATGTTAAGCGAGCTAAATAAGGAAAAGTAGATCTGATAGCGTAATATCCTCAGTATCTTTCATTTTCAACAGCAGAAAAAAGCCATATTTCATTGAGAATTATACAGTCGAATACAAAACTACACCGAAAAATTTCCAAAAATTCACAAGCAATTACAAAAATGGATGATTAGGATATAACAAAGTTTTTTTCTGTTACAGATTATGAAATCAAAGCTTATTAGATATCTATTGAACACTTTAGAATTCGTGCGGTCTTGTTGAAGGATTAACAGAGGTAGTTCTTTTGATTTTGAGCTTTTATAATTCGCAATAAGAATTAATAGTGAATTTCGAATTTTTTCATTATTATCTTTTTATTTCCTCAAAATACCTGGAGAAGTGAACTGTGTAGATGTTAAAATAGCATTTGTAATCTTTCCTTTGAAAAACCTCCCACTGTTTACCTTTGCTATTTGCATGTTTCTCAAAGTCTTGAATTTTCTGCTGTTACAAATAATATAGATATCGAGGATATCACGCTTTCCTGAGGCTGATTTCGCACCTCAAAGCGACGAGGTGCGAGAAAACCTCTCGGCAAGAGTTTTAGACGACGAGCGTAATTACTATACCATTTGCAGCGACTTTGTCGGCAGCTCTGGCGGCTGGCTGCGGCAGCAGTCGGCTGCCTGGGTACCACTTGCTACGCACCCGTTTTTACTATGTCCAAGTTTGGCAATTTTTTACAATCTTTTTTTTTGACTTTTAAAAAAGCTTTGGCAACAGTTAGATAGAGCAAACAAAGGGCAATAAAATACAATTTTGCGGCATCTATAGCCAGCCTTGAAAATTTTTTAGAATTATTTTTCTGATGCTATCAAATTCCACTTTTGGTGATGCCAAAAGCCAGAGATCATGAAACGGCGCACAATTAAGATGTTATTTGATGCAGCTTTTCCTCCTCTTCCCAGTGAGTGTATTTTCTCTCCAATTTGCAGGGTCTTTGGCGATAAAATTTTCATAATCCTTGAATTTGACCCCACCTCAGCGTGTACACGTAAAATGCAAAATCTTATACTTCAAAGCAGTAAACGCTCATTTGCTTCGTAGAAATAGTGAATAATCGTAATCGGTTTTTGAAAGCTTCAAAATCCGATGATTTGTTAGTGTTCGAGGCGTTTCTGTATTTTAGAACTTCGCAAAAGTGAAGAATTTTGAAAAAATTATCTCTAAAAATATTGAAAAGCCAGCTAGATATGCCAAATAATTGCATTGCATTGCCCTTTGCTTACTCTATCTGAAGGCTATCAAAGTTCTTCTAAAAGTTGAAAATGAAGGTTGTGAAAAATTGTCAAACATGGACATAATAAAAACCATGGGTTCGAAATTTCGGCGTTTATCTCAGGATGCAAAAGAGTAATCGGCATGTGGGCTTGACATTTAGAAAGAGGAGGAAAAGATACGTCGGGCAGTGCCTAGAGCGTTTCCCTATCTTTGTTCCAATTATTTTTATGATAGGTTGAAAAAACGGACAAAACTTTCGGGACAACCTAATATGATTCGAAAGCTTGAAATACGTATATCTAACCGCTCTTTTGATAATAATTATTCTCTGGTGAAAGGTGATATGGTGCGATTTTGTCAGTAAACATGCATCCATCACTAGCCAGTCCGGATTTTCTACTCTTGCTCAATTCTTTCTTAATGTGCATTCATTGATACAATGTTAATCATTCAAAGAATCAGACATCATTTTGATTTTTGATTATGTCTCGTTAACAACGCCATTTTGCGTGCGCAGGAGGTCTCAAGCATGCGTTTTTTCAACCAAAAGCTGTTCTGCTCCGATGCTCTCTTGCAGTCTCGACGTCTGAGTGGAAAAGCAGCTGGCGTTTCCTTCCCAAACAAAAAGTGCCTATCGCGGCTCGCGCGATGCAAGCCACTCCTCGATAAGGTTGGCCGGGAGCGCTGTAAGCCGCCGTCACCGGGCGCGCTACGTTTTCGCGCTCGGACCTCTCCCAGCTGGGCGCGTTGCCAAGTCGAGGGGTATATAAGGCCGCGCAAAGAGCGGCATGCGCCTCTCTTCGATTCGTTTTCTTCTATTGATTGATTTCTCATGTGCTTTGGCAACTCGGTCAGTAAGCTCCCGCGTAAGATCTCTTTGTGTTTGTGGTTGAGCAGCATAGAATCGTTTTGATATACGCGCAGTCGCGCAATGGGTTCGTCTTTCTGAAGTAGTTGGAATTCAACACCGGAGTGGAGAGGTCGTACCGTTCCGTAAGGACCAGGCGTTAAGCGGTCAACCCTGACGGCGAACCCTGAATTCCTTTTCTGAAGATTAAGCCAAGAAGATCATCGGCGGACCGGGACGAGGCGGGCTCGTCCCGTACATTCTTCCTTCCTTAGTAGTTTAGTGTTTCGTAGCTTAGTTTAGTAGATTAGGCTTCTTTTCTATTAGTGTGTTTTATCTATGTAGATAAATTTACTTAATCTAGTCGTGCGTCTTCTGTGATTAGGAGTTTGTGATATTGTGGATAGTTCGCGACACGGTCGCGCAGGTTTGGCCAGCTTGTGTGAGCGTCGTAACATCTACGGCAACTGGGATTGGGTTGCAGGGCAGCGAGCACGGCGAGGGGGTGCTGAGCCCACCGAGCCGCAACAGTGCCCGTTGTAACAGCGGTTTAATTCTGCCGTTATGCCTTGATTCTAGTCTCAACCTCAGGTGAAAGGGATCAGCCAGATGGCGCCCCTAAAGTGAAGGGTCAGAGAAGTTTCCTCCTCTATTTCATCCATGATTATATCTCAAAGGTGAATTAGCTGACTCTTTTTGTTCTCAATGCGAAGCACTACTCCTTTTTTATGTACCTATTCTATGAATCCTTCCTCAAATGACCATCAACCTATGGAATTAGAAACAAGCCAAAATCTCGTTTGTCCTATTTTCTGCTTTCAATGGCCGCGCTTTCACCAACTTTTACTTAGAGCAAAGAAGACGATCGGGCCCAAATTACTTTCGTAAAAACTACGAGATTCAGGCTATCGAAGTATGAATGCGCTCGCTAAACTTCTTTGTGGAGGTAAGTTAATGGGGTGGAGCACAACCCTTAAAAGGTGCGGCTGTCACACCTTTTTGGGGGTTGTGCCACACCCCATTAACTTACCTGCAAAGCATTCAAAAATTGGTTTTTTTCTACAACTACTGCTAACCTTGTTCTCCACATAGCAAAGTTTTTATTCAAAATTCTCTTCCCCTAGGTGAAGATATGGTCGTCCTCTACTTACCAATGCAAATAAAAAACAAGCGAAAATATTGGATTACGGAATCATGCTAAGTCTGGGCTACTACATGAATAGCGAGTGGAGGCCGCAGAAACACATATATTCAGTAGCTCAATCGCCATAACTTTCACAAAAGTGATTTGAAACTGATTGGTCTTTTCTACTCTGAGATATTGAGAGCAACATGGGACAAACGAGACTTCGGCTTGCCCTCAGTTTCATAGTTTGAAGGTTACTTAGAGTGAGATTCCTAAGGTGAGCAAAGAAGTAGTAATTCGTGAAAAAAGCAGTTAACTTACCTTTGGAACAAAGTCAGTTTACTGGAAAATGACCATCTCGCTTGGGTGGCCTAAAATTTGTAGACCTTAAAATTCGGTAAAACTTGGCCCACAAGAATTACTTGACATGCTAATTACGAAAATAATGCTCTTATGTTCTTGAGGATCGTTTACACGCTTACCGTATGTATACGACAATAGCCCAAAACATTGCTAGTATTTTGTATAATGAGTTCATCGGATATTATTGACGGACATCATGTCGCTAACATCACTGTCACCTCGAAAACGACTCCATCTTTCTCCCTGACCCCTCAATTTGAGAGGTGGTGGCGGCATAGCACACTCCACGCTTGAACCTCCTAATAAGCAATGCATTCCGTTAGCGATAACTACGGGAAGGCTTTTTGGATCGGCAAAAGCAAATCCAGTGAGTACTTGCGTCAAGAACTGTGATTATGTGAATCCAGTTACCTTCTGGCACTTTTTCTAAGCAAAAGCATCCCAAAATCATAAAACTTGCAACAGCAGAACTGCTAAGGATCCATTTAATGCATGACTCAAGGGAACGAAAATTACAATCTTTTTAAAAGTTTACAAAGCTCGAAATGAAAACGCTCTTCGACTTTCTTGCTACATAAACAGAAATATCCTACGCGATATGACACCGCAAGTACCTGGACGTCCATTACGCTTTCAACCTCCTCTACCTCCTCCGTGTTTGAGCATATGAATACAACTGCAAGATAATAGCTTTCAATAGTGTAAAGATGGGACATACTTGATGAAACGAGTAGGTATAAGATCTTGTAATTCACGTAAGTATTCAACCAATGATGCTAATCAAGCGGGAGACTGCAACAATGTGAGCTAGAATGCTTGAAGACAGGCAGGTATAATCTCGTGAAGTTTTCGGTGTTTCTGGCCCTTGACGCCTCTGATTTTGTATCCGAGTAGAAAATTGCGTGAAACCCCGTTCCCAGAACCCGTCTTTGAAAAGCATAGACGAATATTCCAACGGTATTGTTGATGTGCAACGGACTCACATTTTTCTGCTTCATATATACTAAGAAGATATACAAAGAAGTGTTTGAAAAATTAGTCATTGACGTTTGAGTTTTTTGAAGATAAAATGTTAGATAGATTCAGCGCGCAAAAATTTGAAAGAAGTAGAACAGGGAGGGAAAAATCAAAGTAAACTCCTTTTTCGATAGCCGAGGGGTTTTGCCTCTGCAAAAATAATCACGCAGACGAAGCATAATTTCATATTTTATCCAAAAGAGTAGGAAAGAGCAAAAAGAAGCAAGAGATTTGCGTTTGAATGTATTCATTTCTATCAATTCCTATCCCTTTACTCGCATTTAGAAAATTGAAAATTATCGTGTTTTAAACGAGCATTTTCCTGAAGTCATGTAAGACTAGCGGGAAAGCTCATTTCAACTTCGAAGTCGGTAGGATGCGGTGATGCAAACTAATTGCTGCTTAGAAGATGGATGCTTACAAGAATGCGTGGATTAGTTATTGTCATGTTCAACCGCTTTATAACATTCAAGTTCGTAATGAATTTTTGCATGCATATAGTTGTGCAAGGAGGAGGAGTGTGTCCCACATGGAGAAGTTCCGTCGCCTTTACTTATTTGATATATACACTCGATATACCTCAAATGCTTCTAACTTCCTGCAACATTCTACAGAATGACATAAACAATGGCAAAAAGTTGATACCGCATAGGGTTAGATAGTGTTCGGTTTATAAAGATGAGTAGCATAACATCTCTCGTTGACTCTAGCTTATGGAAACTTGGAAAATTATGGTTACACTCTCGAAGGTTTGCAGAATGGAAATACTTATAACAGCCCAGCAAACATGCCAATTCGCATTTTGTTGATTTCTACCAAGCATAAACAGCAACGTTACATACGAAAGTCCAATGTGGACAGTACGTACGTGAAGGTTTACAGGATCTTTCAAACGGAAAGCTGACATCAAAGCATTTTTTTGGTTTCGCTTTCAAATGAAGTTTCACATAAATCGATTTTTTATGATCATTCAAATGGCATCTTGTGTAGCTTCTTTGCACTATTTAATGATATGTTTCCTTATTTACTTCCACCCCGATGGTAGCACAAAGGGTCTGCATTTTCTTAACAGCTTAAGTACCGTTTTTTTCTCATTTGATTGTGGTTTGAGAGGCTGGTAATTCGTGAAAAAGTCGATAACTAGCTCTTAGTAATTTCTGGATTGTAACAGTGCAAAAACAAGCAATCAACCATGAAAGCAGTGCACTATATTTGGTATCTTCAAACGAAAGAACCCTATGTTGCTGTCACAGATTGAAAAGTTAAAAGCAATGTGCAATTGTTGAAGTACATGGTTGGCTAAGTTTAGCAGTAACGCAGGACTTTATTCTCTGTGGGCATTGCTCAAAGTACCTGTTTGACAGCACTTTCACAACAGTTACGATTACGCGACCATGTAACAAAGTGTGCGCGTTACACGTGCATGCGACATCTCTGTACTTACCTTCAAGCTTGATAGGCGTCACATTGACTACATGAGGGGAAGGGACGTTAAAGAAAGCCAGAGGGTAAGGAATAAAAGTTATTAAAATGTTGCTGAACGAGTTTGCACATCACAGTCCTTTAAATTCAGAAAGGTACTCAATCAAAAAATACATGGGTCTTCACAATGCACAGTTCACTTGCCTATCCATCCCCGTATACTTGTTGTTTCTCTGACTTCTTGCTGGAGACCGTCACTCACAAGGGAAGAATGTTTAGTCGAGGTGGCCCTCTAAGATGAGGTGCATACCATCTATCAGGGCGTAAAACGCTGATTCCAAATCTGCTTGCTTATCTGTGAAGAATTTCGAACGAGGAGTCATGAGCGTCTAACAGACCAAAAGATTTAGTGCGCCGCTTGATTAAAATCGCTCTATTTTTCCTAGACCTCTGAGGTAGCAGCGTTGATTGTTAGGGCACTCAATGCAATGGACACAAGTTTAAGCATATCACTTACTGCTGCCTCATTTGAATTAAAAAAACTTCAACCAATAATTGTATTCTAACTTATTATTGAATTTTTTGCACCTATAGACCCTCATAACTCCCGCTCAAAAACACTTTGGAATCAGCGTTTTATGCCGCAAAATGCTATGCATCTCATCTCGAAAGGCCACTTCGACTAAACATCGTTAAGTAAGTAAGTTCAAAAAGGTCACTTATTTTTTAGCCATCACGCGACTTGTTGAAAATTCAGATCGTATTTCTAATCTGTGATCAACAGGGTGGAGGCAGGAGGTGTGGCACGAAAACGGCGGATACGACTTCCCCCCCCCCCTCCTTCGATCCCGACACCTCCCCTTGCAATTTCATTAACCTGCCGCAGAAACATAAAGGCCAAGCATAACTAGTAACATGTTCTCAATTATCACCTCAAATAATCCCTGTGAGCCAAGTTTTAGCGAATTGTGAGCGTTCCCAAAGTTTTTTCTCCATACAAGCATCCTGTTTCAACTAGCCATAAATGTAGTTAGGTGCCAACCAAAATCCCGTTTGTCCCACTATTCGCTTGCAGTGGTTGTGATTCCAGTGACTATTGCTTACGAAAGAAGACAGATTCAGCTCTAATCACGTCTACAAAACTACAGATCTTGGAAATCGAACTCTATATAACTTGTTCTCTGAAATTCTCTTTGAAAGTGATTCAATGGTGTGTGTCACAACCTCAGAAAAGCTGCTGCCTCACATAGGTGCGATAGGGGGAGCCGGGCCCTCATCAGGTGAAGGGGGTTTTCGCTACTTCCATCTTGTAGGGTGAAAGGGGTAAGTGAGCCCTGAAAGCGAAATGCCCTAACAAGCTACACATTACTCGAAAGCTGAGGTCATGGAGAATCCAATAGCGCCGTCGATTTTTTTCTAGGTATTCTGGGCCGGAAAATATGAGCGCTTTTATCTGGCCAATATAACAGCTAATTTAGGGCGCCCTCTTTTTGCTCTCTTATCACAATGAAGATGAAGGCTGCGGGGAAGTCGACGGTATACTTTTATTGGCAAAGTCTGCTCTGTAACACGGATAGATAATCAGCGGCAATTAGGTCTTCGTTGAGCAGAAATCTGCTCTTAAGAATGGACATAATTTCGGATAAAATGCGGCGTATCTCTCGGTAAAGTAGAGGTAGAAAAAAGTCGACGTTCTAAGTCGAATCTCTGCTTCCACTTTCGAATGGTCTATAGAATGTGGAGTGAGAAAACTTGGCAGTTCTTGAATTTGGGGTGGAGATATTTACTATTAGCTTGCTCCATCCAGCTCCTCCAATGTATTCGCTGTTATAGATCACCGGAGCAAGCAATTTGTGAAGTCAGGAAGCTCAATGTTTTAACAAGCTGTGTGCCATTTGAAAGCTAAGATTGTAGAGAATCGATGTAGACCGTCGACTTTTTTTCTATCTCTTCTTAGCAGTAAGATGTGAGAGAATTTATCTGACCGATATATCTACTGGTTCGCTTTTAACAAAAATTCTTTCAGTTCTCTTTCTTTTCATAAAAAAATGATGTTACTAACGTACATTCACTATTCAATGTAACCACTGCGTATCACACTGTGCTGCTTTTGCAGTCTTAGCAAGACTTTTTTGGTTTTTACGAGCATCGAAAACCTGGATATAGACTTACCATAAATACAGACTTACTTATTAATTTTTTGCTTCTCTTACAAGCAAAGGCGTCTATCTGTTTATCTATCTCAAAACTGTGACAGGCCTAAGAAAACCTTAAGGCTCGAAAATAAATATGTTAAAAAAATTCTCTAAAAAAACATAGAAGAAAGAGGTAGCAAACAAGCATCAACCTTTGTGGATGGAAAAAAATTCAAGAGTTTTTTGATTTTCATATTCGCTTTTAAAGTGTTTGAATCTTCATAATTTTGAACACAATTCCCTCTCAAATTTACTCCCAAATTAGCCTCAGGTGAAGGGGATTATCCGGGTCTAACTCAAACAGGTGGATAAGATCCATTGCTCCCCCTATCGCAACTATGTTGCCACACGCCTTTTTAGGGATTGTGCCACACCCCATTGACATTAACTTACCAAACCATTGATAAACCTGTGTTTTTTACATCATTGCTACAGCTTATCCTTCTTCTATGAACGCTAGAAATTTCATTCGAGATCGTTTGTTCTAGGGAAAGATATAATTGTTCTTTCTTACGCATGCAAATGTAAGATACTGCGAAAGTACCGAGTTACGGTAGGGTGTAAACGAAGGCAACATGTTCGAATATGACTATCTTACTTGGGTCACCCAATATTTGGAATTTACAGAGTTCGCTGAAACTTGTCCTCGAGGGTTATTTGACAAAGTGAATACGAAACCGAAGCTCTAATGCTCTAGGGGTTTTTCATTATGCTTACTGTATGTATACAATGGTAGGCCAAAACATCGTTACGCTAATACTTTGCCTAAAGGGCCTATTCGACAATGGTACGAATACCACGTTATCGCTAATATCAGGACCACCTCGATAACAACTCCTCCCCCCCCCCCTCCTCCCTCCCTTACCCCTCAACCCCCAGGTGTCGCATGCCACACCCCATGTTTGACCCTGGTGATCAATGAAACTTTTGGAAGTTCTGAAAAAATATTAAAATGCTAAATTGACGAGTTTACAGAAAGGTGGTGGTCAGATTATCCAAAGGAGTAGGATGTTGATCACTATCGGGGTTGTTGACCTGGAGGGGGTGCAGCTGCCAAGCTTGGAGGCCAAATTGCAAACTTCCGCATAGTATACTAGCTGGCAAACCCGGCTCTGCCCGGCCCTGTCATTATTATATTCGTAATCAGTATGCTCGATTACCCCCCCCCCCTGTGCCAAATCCCAGCCCCGTAGCTCAAATTTTGCAAAAAATCGATAAAATCGATATCGATCGATGACGAAAAGTAGCCTATGACACACGCCCGGTCCCGTAGTGTATGTGTGCCAAGTTTGGTCCGGATCGGTTCATAAATAAAAAATTGCTATTCGGAACATACGTACATACAGGCAGACAGACGGACATACAGACATACAAACAGACATTCAGCTTTATAAATAAGATGCATGCAAATTCGCGTGGAAGAGAGTACGCGGGATTGCCAATGAAAGTGAGAGAGACTCTTCTATCGACATGTTGTCACACTTCATCCGACCATTGTCGGCTTTGGTCTTGATATGATGTTTTCAAAAGTTTTCTTGACAGAGGTTATGAGCAGCATCACGGAGTCACCTCTTACATTTGCGAGGTAATACATATCGTGGCCGAAAGTTTGCATCCACTCTAAAATTTTGCTGGATCATACTTTGCTTCGCACAAAACGGATCCAGATTTTGATATTACGTGCAAATCACACTTTTTAGCACTTTTCCAAATGATTTTGCAGTTATGCACATAGAATAGGAATTTGGGGAAAATGGCGAAAACGGCAAAATCGAGGTTAGCAAAACTGCTATTCTTTGAAAAGCTTGTCACATTCCCGTATCTGGGCTACAGATACATTCGTAAACATTTAAACTTGCAGTGCAATCACATTTATCAACCCCTCAGAAAGGAGACTTCACGGAGCAATTTCGCCTGAACGCCAAATAACCTCAAAAATTGGTCAAATCGTAGGTTGTCGAGAAGTAATCGGCTGATTTGTGCTCCTATGGAAAGGTTGTACCATCTGGACGTTTGACGGCGGCTTGCAATCGTGACGGAAGAGCTTTACTTACATGTTTCAATATCTACCATCACCTTAATTCAGATTCGGAGCAACTTTCAACTCAAAAATTAGGCTCAGAAGTCTGAAGAATTCTTAAACTTGATAAAAACTCTGCTTTCACAAAGATGAGCACTGACTCGCACAGTTTTATATATGAAGGCGTTACTGTTACAAAAAAGTTTTTGCGATTAACACATCTAAAAAATGATTGATTTGTCAAGGGGAATTACCAGTTGCGTACTTTGCGCAGGGTTTTCCTAGAAGTCTGTAAGCTTCCGGCCAGCATTGGTTTTTACAAGAGCAGGGTCTTCATCACATTTAAGAACTCTTCAGACTGCTGAGCCTAAGATTTGAGTTGAAAGTTGCTCCGAATCTGAGTTACGGTGATGGTAGATGTAAATATGCCAAGTGTGTGGAAAAAATGGTTCAATCTCGAATTTCTCAGAGTTTTTTGTGATCACTGAGAGTAAAGGCAGACAAACGCTGTAATAGTACTCAAAACAATATTTCTTTGTCTTAATAGCAGTAGTGTATTTGTTCCAATTACTGAGATGACCGCAGAGATACTCGTGGGAATCTTCATCCTTTGGTTTTGACTTATCCTAACTTCAGCGGAATCTCCATCCTATGGTTTTGACTTATCCTAACTTCAGCTTTTGAGAATTTCCTTTTCAGGCTAGGCTTGATACCGTTTTACAAGTCTTTTGGTTTGCTCGATCTTCGATGCGGTATCAGCTGACTGCAGAAATCGTGGCTTAATGTCAACGTCGTTGAATTCACGGATGCTGACACATCGCTCGATAACGCTTGCTCGGATCCCTCATCACTTGTGACATTTCTTTGTAGATTCTCGTCTAGTAAAACATCTAACAGTATCTTCATAACGTCGGCTTGTTGTTTGATCGAACGGCAAACTATTCGCCTTTAATTCGACGCCGGCTGATTGGGCATGCTTTTTGCAAATCTCGTTGCCAAATGCTTTGCAGTTGACATCTCCAAGACGTCTCACCACGGTTCCTTTCATCCAGTGAAAGTGGGATGGCTTCTATTGCTGAGTGTAAACCAAATCACCGGTTTCAGACCTTTTTTTCAACAAATTCTGTAATTCTTGCCGATTGCTCTTTCATGCGTTGTTCTGCGCAAAAGGGTCTTTTTCATTTTTGAACTATGGTAGTAGCAGACTCAACCTTGCACACAAATTTGCCCAGAAACAATTCTGCTGAAACCTTGCAGTTCAAGTTTGCGTTTAGTGTTGTTCTATACGCTTCTAACACCATTTTCATAGTCTTTCCGTTGGCCTCCCTCACATCTAGTTTCTTCCTTCGTTTTCTTATTTTTGTTCTAATATTACCAGTGCCTTTTGTAAAAAGCAGTCTACTATACTGGTACGGTAGACTATGCCTATTTATTACAATCATTATAACCAGTATAATAATTTCTTCAGAAGACACGTCTGCAGATATGCGCCCGACAAGTCTACCTGCAAAAATACCGCACCGACATTAGGTAATGAATATACCCTCCGGCAATGACAACGGGTGATCGTACGACTCCACTGCTTTGTTGAGTCCAGTTGAGAAATCAGCACCACTCACAACTTTTCATCGCCTTCCTAACACAGTTGGGAGCTGCCCATTCAGTATGTGTCTTGATGTTCTCCCGCGTGAGTTTAAATGTCATCCTGATCGCCACTGTTGTGTCCCTCATTTCCGGACACGTCTTCGATCTTCTCCTTGTGACGATACATGGCACCGCACGACTAATATTGGAAAGGAAAGAAAACGAGAAAAATGCGCGCACACTGAGGTTGCATTAACTAAGCGATTGCAGATCGTATTAGGAACAACCGATCAGCCACTAACACAACAATCACAATTTTGTTATGCGCGTCCCAAGCTGCCCAAAGAACTCGAATCTCAATATTCCGAAGCAGTAGACACTCAGTTGCTTACAGAACTATCGTTTAATTATAACGATTGGTAGTTCTAAACGGGAGATTCCTTAGTGTTTGAAGCTTTGCATTTTGCAACTTTAAAACTTTCGAAAAAAAAATGTTTAAAATGCCGAAGAGCCATGAAATGCCCGAAATTCTCTGCATTAAACTTTGTTTGCGCTATTTGACTGTTAATAAAGCTTCTCCAGTAGCTCCAAAGTATGAAATGAAGATTCTGAAAATTTGCCAAAATTAGGGTAGAGAAAACGATGAGTTGGAGATTCCGACGATCATATCCAAGCGATTATCGAATACTTGCAACAGAAACATCTGTATAAAAAAGACAGAAACTGCATCGAGTGTTGTTTGGAGGTTTGTCTACCTTTGATCTGAGTGATTCAAACACAGGTCTGAAAAATGGCACAACTCTTGAACCGATCTAATATAGGTTGCTCGGAAAGTTCTATCCTACCACTTTCAACAAAAACCGTAGGTTTTTCTGTCAGTGTTCTTGCTTGTATCATAGAGAGTGCGGACCGTGTATATTTTAATGACACCTTGCTTATTCTTTACAAAGGCCTGACTGGAGATCAAAAATGAAAAAAAAGTCTTTTAAATTTTGGTGATTTGGTGCAAGCCCGCTAAAAAAATTCAATATTGTGCAATACAATCCAAAATACCCAGTATCATAAGTACTCTGGTCCCTTTCTGATTTAGCAATGTGTTAGCTGATAGGACTTTTCTGTAAATAGTTATGATTTTCAAGGGAAAATGCCAGAAATCCAATCCGTTTCGCCTTTCGAATATCAAAACATTCAAAGAAGAGCTAGATTAGGAAAGGCTTTGCTCAGTTAGAAAGAAGAAATCAGAAAGCATATGACACTAGATGTTTTAGATCTTATTGCACAATTTTCAGATTTGCAACGTGATTGCTTTATATCACTAGACCTTGAAAGAGTGTATTAAAAATTTACGATTTTTGAAAGTTATGCGACAGAGCTACAAACCTAAAACTAGATTATTCCGTAAGCTTCTGCCCGACAATTTTTCTGACTGAAAATGTTATAACTCTTTGCCAAATCATATCTTTGCACAAATCAAATTTTGTTGGACTAAGCGATTTTATGTCCATCATAAGCACAGTATGTTATGTAAAGAAGGCAAGGAGAGAGAAGAGAAAATTCGGAGATTTTCGCAAGATCTGTTTTAAAACCGCCCACTTTTACGTACTTTTGCTTTTATACAAGGATAGACACACATATTTGGCTGCCATCATTAGCAGCTTTTACTTCAGTGACTCTTTCATGGCCAAAGAGAATTCAATTCATCTTTGCTACACAGAAATTTTCACAAGCAAATATGAAAACTCGTTATAGCCTTCTTGATCGCAAATTGGCCGCCTTTCGGCAGATTTTTTCTTGCTGTCGCAAACCCCGCTTGCTCTCGCTTTACTCTATATATCCAATATTTACTACATCAGTCCTGGCTATACGTAGATTGCTGTTACTTGTTGAATAAATGAGCTTGTCCTCCACCTTTGGAAAAAAATTGAAAAAGGAAGACATTCTCTCTGTCAAAGAAAAGTATGAATATGTTAGCCCATCACACCCTGACCCATTATAAAATACTACACATTTAATTTTACGAATACTGCGGGAGTTCTCTTCAAATGAGCTTTACCTTGAGAACGGCTGCATTTTCGCAATTTGGCTTCGGGGCTTGGACTTTCACTACTAAGAACTTGTTCAAGCATTAGTGAGGACTAGGAAGAACAAGAAAGTGCCTTCAGATGGTGTTCATACAGGGTGTTTGAAAAGTTCGTGTCCTTAAGCACTTCAACTGCGAATGCTAACTCGATTTTTGCTATGTGTGTTCGCCAAACCTAGAAACCACTGAATCAACAAAGAACAATATTTTTTGCCTTAAGAAACCCTAAAAATTTTTGAAGTAGACAATTTTTTCAGCTTTCTTGGAGAGTTCGTTATCTGATTGGTTCTTTTTTTCAACCCGAAAAAGAAAAACAGCTTTTGGTTTTTTTATCAAAAATAGTCCTAGAGTTACACTTTCTTCTTATAACAAAAGTTCTTCAGTAGCTTGCTAACGAAGATTTTTTCATGTGCTGAATCACAGCAGACAGTCGCGGCACCAGTTTGCGTTAAAATTTTTTTAGTTTAAAAAAATTTGGAGGTCTTATCTCAACATGTATTTGTGCTTGAGAACAAGTACAACTCTCTGAACTTCGTTGTACTTGTTTTCAAATATTTTGCATGCTTGTAAAGGTTTTAAAGATAAAATAAGAAAATTTCGGTGCTGTGCTTCGTTGACGAAGAAATCCTGAAACTCGATCTCTTTATTTCAAGGCACGCTATTTTGAAAACGAACTTACTTCTACGAAAATTAAAATCACATGTAAGAAACCTTAAAGAAAGAGCTTTCAGAATGTACACCTAGTTTTCTGTGAATCATGTTTCCTTCTTTGTAACAAGCGTTTCAAGGAAAGTGGTTTGAAAGCTATATTGATGTGTTTCAATCTAATTTCAAAAAAAAAACTAAAAACCAAAAGGAAAGCTGGTTTTACCGAAACAATGGTTTCTAGGCCTAATGAGCACAATAGAACAAAAAGCGCGTCAAAATTTGAACTGGAAGTACTTGCACGAACTTTTCAACATCCTGTGTTTTCGCAACAAATGCAAATCTCTAAAACTAGCTGCGTTAAAACAAGGCAAACTAAATGACAGAACTTTCAGAACAACCTAGTATATACATAATTGTGTCCAGGGTAAAGCAGGGGGTGCGGCACGCCGCAAGGGGGGGTCGTAAGGGGGGGGGGGTAGGTAGGGGGGGGTCGTATCGACCCAGGGTCAAAAGCGGTTTCTAAGGGGAAATGACTGCAGCTAAGTTCTTAGATGTGCCACGCTGTTGAAATCCTGCAAAATTCAAGTTCAACGACACAAACTTGCAGATACCGTATGCCTACCGTAACCTACCGTACCTCTAATCAAGCACAATTGTCGTAATCCGCGTGTCGAATAATCCCTATGCGCCAAGTTTCAGCGAACTCTGAGGTCTCCGAGCAGTAAACAACCTTGTATAAAGCAGTAATTTAAAACATGATTAACTTCATCTTAACGGTGAGTAAGCTTCCTCCTCTTGCACTCAATACAAAGCACTACTCCTTCTTTGTCCACCTCAGGAATCCCGCTTCAGAAGAACTCCAAACTATTGAATTAATAGCCAACCAAAATCGCTTTTAGCTTTTGATCGCTGTGCTTTCACCAAATATTACTCAGAGCTAAGAAGACGAATCAGGCTCAAAACATCCTTATGGAATCTACGAGGTTTAGGCTATTGATTCATATAAATATTGTCCGCTAAAAATGTTTTTTTGATATAGTTAATGGCCTGCGGCACCCCCCCTCAAAACCTGCGGCTGCCGCAGGTTTTGAGGGGGGGTGCCGCAGGCCATTAACTTACTTTCAAAACGTTCAAACAGCTGCCTTTTTCATGTCAACCTATAGATCCATCCTTCCTCTCTCCGTAGTAGCTGTTTCCCCTCGAAGCGTTTTCTTTAGAAGGAGATACATATGGTTTTTGCGAACCATATGCTGGGAAGTGTGGCCAAAAAATATTGGGTTACGGTAGTGCTCGAAAATTGTCAAAACACAAAGCCGCGAGATGCGAGTCTTTGAAATCTGCGAGCTAAAATCTCATCTTGTGATGCGCAGTTTTTCGGGCTTCTCTCTTTTTTTCTCGCTTTTCTCTCTCGTTTGTCCGGAATGTAAACAGTCGTTTGTCAAATCAGCTCGACTGGAGCGACATCTGCCTGTTCATCAAGTGTGATTTTCTTTGTTTTGATTCTAAAGGGTTACGTGTAGCCACTCCTTACAGCTATCTGGAGATTATCTATGTCCATTGTGTGGAAAGACGTACAAGTATGAATACAATCTCTTTTTCCGCTGGCGCAGAACATGTCAATACCTCAATGAACTCGTGAGAGTGGAAGAGCAAAAGGTACTACATAGCTTTTTTCCAGTTTACTTTTTTGTTCAGCAAGTTTTTTCCGCATAAGCACTATCCATGCATACGTTTTACGTATTTTTGTTACCTATCGCCTTCATTTGTCTCAAATTATCTTTGTTCTTATCTTGACTGGACCGTATTCAAGATTTTCCTCAGGTTAAAACGATAAATCATTTAGCAGTTGCATTTCTCGAGTTCGTGAAAGTGGTACATGTGTTACATGTGTTGATCAAATTGCAATTGTTGGAGATCACGTTGATCATATGGCAAGTTTTTTTTTCAATTAATGCTAGTGTCAATCAATCGTTCACTTAGCTATCCATGTATTCCATAATTTTTTTGCAAAGTAGTTAGACAACAGTTAGCACAGCATCTTCATTGTATCAGTTGATTGTCGGCATTTTCTTCATTGGTAAGCTATAAAGGGGCAATTGGCGACGATTTTTCAAGTTTTTCTGACACGTGTTGGCCCACAAGAAATGAACACCTCAAATGTTTTGGAAATTTCAATGTTATCACGCCATTTTTTCTCCGTTGCAACCGTTAAGCTATCCGTATTTTCTTCAGCGTAAGTGTTTAGGTTGCTGCTCTTTGTGCATTTGCCAATAATTCTGGATCTTCTTTGGTACAACGCAGTCTGCTAGATTTTCTGTATGCAGCTTTTCCCTTGGATAGTGGTAATCTCATCTCACCAATGAAGACTTTGTTTAGGTAAATTTTCTTTATTTCTTTTTATTTTATTTTTCTTTATAACCTCAATCAAGACTGACTTACGGCACCAACGAAATCATGTTGCTGTTGTTGATGAGATGTATGTTTCTTGTACTTCGACATCAATAAAGTCTTCACTATCGATTTCCTATGTGAGCACAAATTCATTTGAGTACCTGCAGGGTTCATAAGCCATGTAACAGGCGGCGATTCAGAGACTTTCTCTGCATGATTTTGTGCTCACATAGGAGATCGGTAGTGAAGACTTTATTGGTTTCGAATTTCACAGGAGGCAGTATAGTAATCAGCAGCATTCCTATTGACGATGAAGGTGTCAAGTCGATATTTTTCAACGAGCATGCTTTCCCTCTCATTGTAAATTCTATGATTGAATATCTGAAACATGACGTTGTCGCGACACCTCAACTGTCAACAAATGCTTGGGGATATGGCTGAGTTGACAAAATGGTGCTGCTCAGATTTGTTATATTTCTGCGTGCTTGATTTTTGGAGCCATCTCTTTCTTATCACCTTGTGGCTATATCATCTTTGTTTAGGAAGGCGAACAGAACCAGTTTGCTGAAGTCCGAGTATGTCGTCTGCTATTGTACTTACAAGATCGAGCAGATATTGGAGTACCTATTTTGAATAGAGTGTTTGCATCGTTCCTGATACGGGTTGCGGACATCTACAAATCACTGACGCAGGGACATAGTGAGGTGGAAGAAGTGAGAGCTTTTAAATATCCATTAATTGAGTAATAACTGCGATTTTTTACATTGATCAACGCTCATGCATATGAACTCATCTTGCAGGTTACTCAAGAGATCAATCTTGATCGCAACAGTATGCGTTTGCCTCTCGACTTGAAAAAAAAAAGTCCATCCACTTACCGCATAGGAACAACAGACTCCATAGTCGAGAACGAAAAAGAGTAATTTTTGCTAATATCTAGCTCTTTTTTCGTCACTTTATTGTTGGGTTCATATATGATTATACTCATCCCTTCGTTTTTCGGGAGCGGCGCATCGGAGAGATAAAAGAAGGCGTTCAATCTACTGCTCAGTTCGTTCAAACCAGGCTTTCTATTTGATTATCTGAGCAAATGGTTTGCAAGCCTCATTCAAATGGAGAAGCCGTCTTCAGAGAAAATTGTACAGTTGAAGTGTTAATCTTCATTCATTTTTTTTTTGAAAGAAAGTTGATAGAGTTGAAATAAAGCATTTACTGATCGGCTCAAGCGTTCCTCAATGTGAAAGAGTTTGGGGAAGGGGGGGGGGGGTAGGGAATGGGGGTGGGGTCGTGCCGAGGTCCGGCCCAAGGGGGGGGGTCGTATCCGGCGGTCGCGTGCCGCACCCCCCGCTTTACCCTGATTGTGTCTCAAAAAAATGTCCCTAATAATTGTTATGACTCTCTTGCTTTAATGTCTTTTTCGGCTTCCAATCATCATTCTGTAAGAATGCTTCACCTTACATTGACAGTATAAAACAATCACCAATTTCATTACTTTTTGTACAATTTGAGCAAGGTGATCCTAAGCGTGAAAGAATTGGTTGCTCAATAAGTCTAGCAAAGAGCTATAAACAAAAAAGCACTTTTTAAAGCTTGTTAAAAGGCAAGGTCTATCAAATGCAGGGTAAAACCGAGTGGAAAGATACCCTGAAGAAATTACAGGAAAATTTCGAAAACAAGGGTTTTGTCTATTTCTCGTTTGAACGAAGATCATTGGAAATGTGCGACGTTATCAGCGTGAAAGTACAGATCTTGAGGAGGTCAAGAGTACAGTATGTTATACAGTTTGTGCTAGAATGGGTTTAAAACAGCGAAAATGGGCACCAGAGCTAGATTTCTCGTGCTCCGCGTTTGGTGTAGCTAGGTGGCGCGCAACAGGGCAGACGAAGAAGCAGAAGAGAAAGACCGGAGCCAAGGATACATTTGGCTTTAGTCATAAAACTTCGCGGATTCTTGGCGAAACTTATATCATTTCAATTGTCATGACACGACTAAGCGCGCTGAGAACGTGGCAGTTGATTGTCATCTTAATGAGTTAAGCCAACATGTTCTTGCGCAACCCTCTGCGTAAGACCTAATCACGAGTACTCGTTTTTGTTGAACTCCTACGGCTTTCGTAGCTTTTAAAACTTTTGAAAGTCTGAAAAAGGGTCAATTGAGAAACTTTCCTGAATTCTATGGAAATTTACGGAACCTTGTTTGAAAGGAGAAAACGAAAAAGCATGCGGAATGATAGAAATTCAAGGTCGAACATGCGAAAATTTGTAAAAATATCAGTGTGGAAACAGTTTAGCATTGCTTTGGCAAAAAAGTGCCACGTTTCTTTCCTCGATCTTTAACTATGAAAAGAATAGCGCAAGTGTACGTATGAACGTCTGATGTGGAAAGTTTCCATGAGAACTTGGAGCCTTGCGGGACTTTTTTAGACTAAGATCCGGTTTTTGGGAATTGTGACTAACACCACGCCCTCTTTATTCAAAAAATTTCACTCACGTGGAAAGTTGTTTTAGGACCACCACGGTCAGAAAAACCCACAGAATACAAAACAATACGATTTATTGACTGATAACAATGAGAGCCTCTGCAACGCAGATGATGTCTTATTTTTGAATAAGACCAGATAGCTTTCTATGTTTCGTAATGCTGATGACCATGTAATCTCATCCCTATACGGAGATGCAAGGCTAAGCCTGAAGAATGGCTATGGTATAAAGAAGGTGCTAGATGAGTGCATATAGGGATACTGACCATGATTATCATATCTAAACTTGCTATTCTCCTTTTTGTAATATTAAAGTAATTGTTCGCCTTTTGGTGAAAACAAAGTGAGTGTCTGAATCTACGGTGTGAAGCATTTTTGGCACTATTAATCATTACCTTAAGCAGCTTAATCAATTCTGTGTGAAAGGTTTCAGCAAATACTGAAACCATTTTTCACAGTTTCAAAATTCTGCATGGATACGCTTGCGCATGGAAGAGCGCATTGATCTCTGATATGAAAACATTCCGTGCAGCAGGTGTAAATGCAGACTATCATCAAATCTTAATCGTGC